>CM051034.1:2275000-2557500 GCA_027627225.1 Congeria kusceri | reverse complement strand
TGTTTCAAAATTATATTGCGAAATAATACTGCAGTGTCCATTCTGGGCCGCGTTGCAGGTGGGCCAATGGCCCATCAGCCACATAATCAGTGCGCCATATAAGGATTTTCTTGGGGGTGGGGGGGGGGGGGTGCAACATACTATATCATATTTTTCATGTTACTTTTATTATGTTTTTATTTTAATTGTCAAAAACATTAAAATACTCTTATCATTGCACGATAACCACAAACATTTCTCTAACAAACCTTTCTACAATTTGTGACCGTCAACCTTTGTGGAAGATTTATCTGTTTGTTCTCCCAAACTTCCAGACGAAGTATGGCACTATGGGTTCGGCCAAATCAACGGATGTTTTCTCGCCCTCATTTTCCACAGTGTTCTCATTGTGCCTAGGAATTTTGGTGGAAGATTAAAAAGATTTTGTCCCTCAATGCTCTCTTTATCTGCTTTTTGCTTCGACATCATTTTTTTTATTAAAATCAACTTAAACCGCATGTAAATTTCAGACAGCACTGTTAGCAATTTGTGATTATGTAAGCGAGGTCAAATGGCGCGTGACCTTTATCGGCCAATAAAATCACTAGTTATAAAACAGTGCGCGCGCGGTAGCCTAGCAATGGTTAATTTCCACTAACAATCCGGCTCTGCGATGTTTACAATGCGCAATACGATTTTCGAATATTTTCCTGCGAAAACAAAAGATCGCCTCCAAATGGAATTTTCGATGTGCCCAAATGGCCCACTGACATTATTTTTGTTGCGCCCGTTTATTTTTTTTTTGCGGGAATCCCGCAAAGGCGCAGCCCAGAATGAACACTGAATACTTAAGCATAAACCATTTAATGCCCACGCCCATATACCGTACACACGCGCTAATGGTACAAATGCGACACCACGCACATACATTATATATTTGGTATTTTTCAGGACTGGTGTTTGATACGGGATTATTGCCAATACCAAATAACGCGAGCAAGTGGGAAGCGATGTCTGCTAGCCTAGAATGATGCGAAGAAAATACGCCAAGCATATCGAACTTTCCCGAAGTGGCAATACCGGAAACATTCTATAGGTGAGGCGATATCGGGGCAGATATCGTGTCGATTTGTTTGAAATTAAGTCTATATCTAGTTTCAAAAGCAAGCATTTCGCAACTTGTGTGTTTCGCCACAAACACTCTAGTGCAGATTAAACTCTTTGAGGTGACCACGGTTTCTAAAGAGTTCTGAAGGTGATCTACTATGTGCAGAGTGAATGCTCTACTTTAATTCAATATAGCAGCTAAAAAGGAACATTTCAAAAGGACTGGACAAGATAACCGGATATGCACAGACTAGGGACCATAACAACGTTCCCTTGTATGGTATAACGTAATAAGTGACGTCATAAGTGATCGGAAGCCGGGAAGCAGTAATCAAGATGTTTACGGGTAACATTCGCGCTCAGCTGACGCCGGGAAACAAACTCCCGAAGCTGAATGTGGACCAAATGACGAGTCTGGAGGAAAACTTCAAACAAAACAGAAATCCAAATGACTTTGAACTTTCTCTTATTTCGGCGGAAGTCGGTCTGTCGGAACAGGATGTGCGGGTAAGGCTTTGTTGTTTGGATTGACGCGTTCAGAATAAATCAACCTTACATACAGAAGTTTAGGAATGTTGAATCTGTCCTATGTGGAATATAGACCCATCCCCAGTGTTATTTCGGCAACAATTCTGAAAATTTGAGATATGAGATTACGTAGGTTGTTAAATTTTAAACCAAGGTCAAGTTAGAGATAGATTCTAGACAGTATTAATTTGAACATGATTGTATTCAGTTGCTTATCTTAAACTCAACTCTTCAGACCGTTTCCTGGGTAGAACCAGTACCTGACGTCTTAAAGAAATTTAACGTGTGAAGTGACTCGTGATCTAATCGCACCCTACACTGCTCTTGTTAAGTGTTAAAAGAAATGTTGAATACGACCGAACGGACGATTTAATTATGGTTATGGTGTAAACACAGTTAATCTTGTCTGGCAAGGGAACACCTGCCACTTGGTGTATCAAATTGCCCGGTCGGGGGGGGGGGGGGGCTAATATTACCGGGATCTAAAATCTGACCCGGAATCATATGGCATGTCAAATTCCCGCCTGTCGGGAATCGCTTACGGTCTTAAGTCCCTATTGATAGGAGAATTATTGGTACATATAAGAAGTTCAGATCGATTCAATATCGTAAGACATCCTCACAGTACCAGTTATAATCAACCAATTGAATACGTTGCGCATTATACTTAGTGGTGCTCTCATGCATTAGGCTCGTTCTCAGAAAAGACGTGATCTTCGAGCCTCTAGGCGTACAGTTCATATCTGTATTGACAAGTATTGATCTAGCACTGTTCGTAGTATACATATCGGTATGCTTTCTCTTCGAGCAAGCGATGGTGCCACTATCGATCTGTTATACAACCACGCCTTCTAACGACACCACCTCCCTTCTCGGTGCTCTAGTGGTGCAAATTTTCCATAGCCGTGGTTGTTGTTAGCAATATTGCGGTACATGGATTATACATAAAAAATCCGAATCAACTTGATGATTTTAAATTAATATAAACATGAAGGGCGGAAGAGTGTGGCATAAACCATGGCGGCATAGAGTTATTGTTCGCAGTTATTTTAATGACGTCATGGTCTTTATGCTTAGCACTTGGCACGTCGACATCATGGTCTTTATGCTTCGTAGTTGGCACGTCGACATCATGGTATTTATGCTTCGTATTTGTCACGTCGACATCATGGTCTTTATGTTTCGTAGTTGGCACGTCGACATCATGGTCTTTATGCTTAGTAGTTGGACGTCGAAATCATAGTCCTTATGCTTCGCAGTTTGCACGTCGACATCATGGTCTTTATGCTTCGCAGTTGGCACGTCGACATTATGGTCTTTATGCTTAGTAGTTGGACGTCGAAATCATAGTCTGTATGCTTCGCAGTTTGCACGTCGACATCATGGTCTTTATGCTTCGCAGTTGGCACGTCGACATTATGGTCTTTATGCTTCGCAGTTGGCACGTCGACATCATGGTCTTTATGCTTCGTAGTTGGACGACGAAATCATAGTCTTTATGCTTCGTAGTTTGCACGTCGACATCATGGTCTTTATGCTTCGAAGTTGATAAGGCGACAGTATAGGCTTTATGCTTCGTAAATGATAGGACGACATAGTCTTTAGGATTCGCAATTGTTGCAGCGACATCACGGTCTTGATGTTTTTTTGCAGTTGTTAAGGTCGCATCATAGTCTTTATGCTTTGCATAGTTTTTATGCTTCAAAGTTGTTAAGGAGATGTATACCTGTACTTAGTATTAATAATTCGCAATTAGAAGCGGTGATACCATAGTCTTTATTTTGATACCATAGTCTTTATGCTAATACCATAGTCTTTATGCTTCGTTCATCAGTCATGCAGCACTTATTTCAAAACAGATTGAATTCACGATTGAATGAATTGATTGGCATACTGTGTGGTTAATGTTTTGTTTGTTTGTTTGGATTTTTCGCCGTTTTCAACAGTATTTCAGTCATATAACGGCGGTCAGTTAACCTACTCACACTTTTCCTGGTTAAGCTGGTTTACCAGTACTAAGTGCACATACTTATGTCAGTAACTGACAACTGACCTACTTGTATCAGAGGTAGGGGGAGAATGGCCGTAGAAATAATTTCATGACCAATCCCCACACAAGTTATGTGGCCGGGCTGGGAATCGAACCCGCGATCCTCGGATTTGTAGTCCAGCGCTCTACCAACTGAGCTAGCTGTACTTCGATAGGCTTGATGTGTGTGCCGATGTTTCCAACATCGAACACTTTCTTTGTAGTTCCATTTACTTAATTAGTTTTCAACACTAGCTCCAGGGTCATTAATAAAACATCAGTGGCCGAAATTACAAGCGCGCAAATGACATTTGAGACATTACTTTTGTATTAAACAGAAACTTAAAGGAAATTGGACCCAATCGCGTTGCATTTCAACTCCACGTGGAAAACAGTTTTTTAATTAGACAAACAACATCTGATATCAACCATTCATCGTTCATTCGCCATCAGTGCAATCAAGCGAAACGACTGATACAAAAATACATGTAGTTCATTTTAAGTTTCACGTTAAAGAGCCGTCGTTGATTAAGAGAACTTTTGTAGACAAGGGTAGCTGGTCTAATATTTACAACTGAGACCTTTTTATACTAGTATGTACTGAACGTACTTTAAAGTCGCATACGTCGTAAGTCTGTCGTGTTTCAATGTCATTATCAAACCATTTATTGAAAATGTCACATAATCAGTGAGAAGTGTATATCAGAATAAGTTAGGCGTAAAAAAATGTTTGTTTCAGGTTACATGCCCCAAAAAATTAGGGTAGGTAGGTAGGGAATTATTATTATACCCCCACAAACAAAGTTTAGGGGGGGGGGGGGGGTATATAGGAGTGAGCTTGTCGGTCTGTTGGTTTTTGATTTCCGGATGATAACTCAAGAAAGGCTTGACATATTCAAATTAATTTTTGGTACACATGTGTAACATCATAGAATACAGGTCAAGTGCGATGTTGGTTACAAGCCACTAAATTTTGGCAGAGTTATGGCCCCTTTTCGACTTAAAATTCCCTAAAAACATGGTTTCCGGATGGTAACTCAAGAAAGGCATGACATATTCAAATAATTCTTGGTATACATGTGTAGCATCATAAAATACGTGTCATGTTCGACTTTGGTTACAAACCACTAAATTTTGACCGTGTTATGGCCCTTTATTTGACATAAATTCCCTAAAAACATGGTTTCCTGGCGATAACTCAACAATGGCTTGACATATTAATATAATTATTGGTACACATGTGCAGCTTCATAAAATACAGGTCAAGTTCGACTTTGGTTACAAACCACTAAATTTTGACACAGTTATGGCCCCCCCTTTTTCACTTAAATTCCCGAAAAACATGGACAAAAACTCATGAAAGGCTTCACATATTTGAATTATTTTTGGTACATAGGTGTAACATCATAAAATACAGATCAAGTTCAACTTCGGTAACAAACCACTAAATGTTGACAAGAGTTATGGCTCCTATTGAAATTAAATTTTTCCAAATACACTGTTGACCATTCACAAATTTAAAGCATTCTCTCTCTGTCCATTTCTTCAAAATGGATGCCATAGTTTTGTGACAAGGCCATATTGTGGGGGTATATCCGTCACTCATCTGACAATTCTAGTTTATTATTATTTTTATTTGGTAAATGGTTGACTTGAAGATTCGAAAACTGAATGAATATTCAAAAGATGTCTCTAATATCATAAAACATTGTTTTGAAGTGGATGCTATCAAAACAAAACATTTATTTATCGAAAAAGCATTTAATTATTGGAAAAAACGTGAATTAAACCAAAAATATCTGACCAATTAAATAAAACGTTCTAGGGTCGGGGCTTTTTTAGGGTAGGTCGGGTAACCTGCAACAAACATAATTGTTTACGCCTTATTAGAATTTCAGTATAACAGTATATACATTTGTAAAATGGCTGGACCTTTAAAACGTTTCCATTAGTGCAAATGTACCTTTTATTGAATCCAAATGAATAGTATTTCGTTCGACCTAACACAATGTTTGTTTAATTTGTTGCATTGTTAAGTAAATATTTGAAAATGTACAATATTTCTAAAAGCGGGTCAAATCTTCAAATGCGATTATTGTTGACAGTTGAAATATATTGTTCTGATAAGAACAAACGCAAACGTGAAGTTTTTAATATGTCGATATGTATGTGATTTATGGCAAATCTTTGGCATTTCACTGTCAACGACGAATACAAAATATGGAAAACCAACAGCATAGCATAATATTATAGTTGTATATATTGAATCGGAAGTTGATAATTCATATTATTTTAATCGCAATTTTTTCTATAGACAAAGAACAAAATTATCGTTGTTAAACTGCACAATAAATAACGCAAAAAGAAGTCCAGATTCTGAGCGGAACATAGTAAAATATAGTTCTCATTACAATTGCAAAAATATTTGTCAAATCATGTTAGAATCGAAATAATTTTCACATTATCGTTGTTTATCGGTCAATAAACAACTCTTTCGTTGTTTATTTACAGATAAACAACTCAAAATCGAAAATTATTTCTTAATTATATTGTTTTTACAGATCTTATTTTGAAGGCCTCAATGTGAATACTGTTCCCATTGTTTTAGCGTCTGTATCAATCGGTTTCAACGTGTCGTCTTAATGAGATAACTTGAGAAAATAAATTATTTTCATTATCATCATCATCGTCGTCGTCTTCACCATCATTATGATCACCATCGTCGTCGTCTTCATTATCATCGTCGTCATTATTATCGTCGTCGTTATTGTCGTTGGCATTGTTGTTGTTGTCCTTGATGCTGTTGTTATTAGTATTGTGTAGGCGGTCACTGAAACACCTGCTTCAAACAGAGACATAATAAGACTTGAGGGGAAAACCTTAAGTAACTTCCTTAAATTCATAAAATTCCTTAAGTCTCTGTCACTTTCATGTATAGGTCTTTTAACATTAAAATGTTGTAAACTTGTAAATAGTGCCTAAAGGTTTAATGCTGCAGCCTTCTTTGTACATAAATCATTGGATTTCACACAGAAAATTTAATATGAATTTTTCACTTAAGTACAACTTAAGTTATGATTTCCCTTAGGAGCTTTGTGAATACCAGTCCTCGGCCCTTATTCACCTACCCATTCTTAAAATTAAGAATAAAGAATGCAGATAGAGTCCAGGAAAAATACTTCAGCGTTGTTATGTACCAATGAGTTCTGATGTTAAACCTGCCAATAACAAATCGTTCTAAATAAAGAATTCTCTGGTATATACGAAATTAGAATAAACATTAAACCGATCTTAGAAGTTTCAAGAATATTCTGTATTCGTACGTCTTAAGCCCAAGAATGGTTTGGTGAATGTGGGCCCAGCTTTATGGGTTGTGGACCCGAACACCACAACATATGTCCGTCTTACAGCGCTCATCATGAGAGCTAAAATACAAATGTGGTCACAATATGATTTAAACTTGTACGCAAGTGTTTTTTCAGGTCTGGTACCAGCACCGTTTGGCCGTCTGGCGTCAGCGTCAGGGACTTCCGGCAAACAGCGGTTACGTCAACGAGTGACGCCATCGCGAATCATACGTCATTTCTGTTTCGCCATCGTTGGACTATTACGTATGAAATGACTTGCCTTTATGTATATACTTTCATTATAATTATTTAATGTTGGCTTAAGCAACTTCCTTTTATAGCTGTACCTAGTCGGCCATAAGCGGAGAGTCCGAGTATTCCCACTTTAGATCTGGGTAGGGATCTTTCACATGGCTGGGTCTAGATCACTCGAAGATCTTTTGGTGTATCAGTTTCTAGATCTATGCTAAATCTGGTTCTAGATCATTGAACGATATATGTATAGATCTTTCCTAGATCTATTTATATATCTATCGTAGATCTATTTCTATATCTTTTAGAGATCAATCGTAGATCGTGGTCTAGAACTTTCGTACATTGGTCTAAATTGATTGGCATTTATTGGGATCTCAAAATTCTTCAGTGGAAATCTGCTGCGTGCATTGTCGCAAATATATGTGCATATGAGAAAGATAGTATGCAAGTAAAATAACTACCCATACTCTTAAATGGCATATCATTTTGAATATTATCAGTTTGTGTATAAAGTGAAGATGTTCGTATTGTAATTCATTGCTGGCGACGAAAGCGTCAATTTTAATGTTGACCACGAAATGGTGAAAGTGCCGAACATGGAGATATTATATGGATATATTAATTGCCATGGAGATGTTACATGCATTATGTGTTCAGATCCAATATGTGCACTTAACTTAGCGCAAAATTGATTTTCTTTTCTAATGTTTTTTTTACTTTTTACAATGTACTTCTTGTTAATATTGCATCGCATTGCATTGTAAACTCTGTGTTGTTCGTTGTTTTACAAAAACAAAAATGAATTCTTAGTTGTTTATGTGCAATACTGCATGCCAGTGCATATTTATTGTGGTAATTGAATTAAAAATAAATGCCTAATCGGATAGTTGTTTCATTTTCGACGTGACATCATTATCATCGGTTCAGAGAAATCTTTGGTTTATCGAATCAAGGGGCGCAACTGTTTCTAACGTTGAAATTCAAAACAGAAGAGTACTCTCCCTTGATACAGCAGCAACACAAAATGACGAAAGTTTTCTGTTGTACGATTTTTCACAAGGAGACAATAAACGGTAGGAATTTCATATTATCGTTACCGTTTTAATGAAAAGCTATTTATAATACTTATTGCACTTTAGTTTTGATTTTAAATTATCCGCGTTCTTCGAGAAATGAATGTTTGTTCGAGTCGGTTGTTTTGAACGATACTAAGAACGGCGAAACATCCTAAATCAATATACAAACTTGAAAGTTGTCTTCGAATCAAGTTGTGTCACCAATATGTGGTACTGGTATATTTTAAATGTTTTATTCGACCTTGCAATCATTTAGTGGGACGATAGGTGTGTATGAAACACAACACGCTACGTAAATCTAGACAATACCGTGTTTTAAATTTACTGTCGCCAGATGTATGTTTAATACCCCGCCGCGAAGAGGGAGGCGCGTTAAAGGAATGCCCTTCGTCCGTCCCTCCGTCCATCTGTCCGTAACATTTTCGTGTCCGCTCCATATCTCCTATACCCTCTGACGGATTTTCATGAACCTTTTCTCAAATGTTTAGGTCATTGAGACTATGTGAAGAAGGCATGAGTCTGTCACGCCGGCACAAGGTCAAGGTCACACTTGAAGGTCAAACATTCGAGCCTCCATTTCGTGTCCGCTCCATATCTTCTATGCCTTTTCGAGGATTTTCATGAAACTTGGCTCAAATGTTTAGGTCATTGAGACGATGTGCAGAAGGCAAGGGCCTTTCACGCCAGCTCAAGGTCATACTTGAATGTGAAATGTTTGAGCCTCTATTTGCGTGTCCGTTGTTCGTGTCCGCTCCATATCCCCTATACCCTTTGAAGGATTTTCATGAAACTTGGCTCAAATGTTTTGCTCATTGAGACAATGTGCAGAAGGCGTAAGCCGGTCACGCCAACTCAAGGTCAAGGTCACACTTGAAGGTTGAATGTTTGAGCCTGTATTTTTATGTCCGTTCTATATCTCCTTTGCCCTTGACAGGATTTTCATGAAACTTGCCTCAAATGTTTATCACATTGAGGCAATGTGCAGACGGCATGAGGCAGTTACGCCACCTCAAGGTCAAGGTCACACTTGAAGGTCAAATGTTTGAGCCTCCATTTTTTGTCTGCTCCATATCTCCTATGCCCTTTGAAGGGTTTTCATTAAACTGGCCCAAATTTGAGGCAATGTGCAGAAGGCATGGAGCAGTTTTGCCACCCCAAGGTCAAGGTCACACTTAAAGGTCAAATGTTTGAGCCTCCATTTTCGTGTCAGCTCCATATCTAAATTTCTGAAACTGTACTTTCATATCTGGTCCAACTGTGCCAGATTAAGGTCAGTGTGATACTTCAAAGTCAGCTTTAAAATCTAACGAAGGATCACGGTGGGGGATATAGCTGTCCTTTCGACTGCCTTGATTATCTTTGTTTTAAAGCTTAAAATTCACGTCAGTCAATAGCTGAAATGAAATGAACAATCGAGTAGAACAGTGCAAATTGTAAATGCTTATTAATTTATTAGTCACTTTTTAGTTTTTACGATCGTTCAAATATTTCATTAACATCGTTATTTTGAAGTTCCTTATCGTATTGCTGACATAATTTATTATGAACAAAAATCGTCCAGTCTGTAAACAAGTACCTTTCGACATTGAACATTTTTTATGTATTTCTTTGATTTGCTTTTTTTAGACGTATCTTAATTTTTTATGAAACTCGATTATTTGATTCCTATATTTTATTTGTACGTTTTGAGGACACGTAAATAAGTACAAACTGTTCGAATTCATCGATTGGTTTTCAAGTTCATGGTCCAAATTGAAATGTGTGGCATATAAAATCACCATAAGATAATACTAGTACTAGCTTTTATAACTGCGAGATAGAGTTAAATTGGTTTTTGCAAATTGTATGTTCTTTCTTCTAATTTCGGGGGAGGGGGATGGGGTCTAGAGACCTTTCTCAAAGGCACCAAACCTGGTTCTACCTCGACACAATATCGCGTTAAAATAAATAGGCTTTGTTAAAGTTTGATATACACGTACAATAAAGCAGCCGGAGCGGTACTTGAGTTGAGTTACTCAGATCATTGGTCAGGTGTCGCCAGTTACTCAGATCATTGGTCAGGTGTCGCCAGTTACTCAGATCATTGGTCAGGTGTCGCCATTTACTCAGATCATTGGTCAGGTGTCGCCAGTTACTCAGATTCGAGGTCTAAAGGCTTCCGCACACTCCATAGTCGAGGCGAATTCGAGTCATCTTTTAACTAGAGTTTCTTGACGACCTTCATCACGTGTGGATATATTAGCGTGTTATTTTAATGTATTCCGATTCACACCCATACAAATACTAGTTTACTATTTACAAGAACATCGTGTGAAACTAAATCGTTGAAAAATGAAATTCAAACACCCGGGGCTGACTACCTTCTTCGATATAAGTATACCTCAAGTCAATGAGTTACTCTTAACAATTGTTATGGTAAATCACTGTAAGCTAGCTATTAGAAATATAGCCCCCATCGTCATTATTATTCGAGAAATATAATTATATTATAAAAACTCTCAAATGCAATCATAACATTGTTTTGTTTGTTTGTTTTGATTTTCGCCGTATTGAACAGTATTTCAGTCATATTACGGCGGTCAGTTAACCTACTCACACTTTTCCTGTGGAAGCTTAGGCGATTTAAGCAATTTACCAGTACTAAGCGCAAATACTTATGCCAGTTATTGACAACTGCCCTACTTGAAGCAGTGGTAGAGGGAGAATGGCCTTAGAAACAATTGCATGACCAATCCCCATACCCGAAATGTAAGACACCATCATTATGCTTCTGGTTAAAGTGTTGGTCTTTCATTTCTCACGGGCAATAATTCTAACCTATGAGAAATGTAAGCCACCACTTCTAACCCCACCACCATCATCATCATCATCATTGTTATTTTCATTATTCTAGTCAAAGAGTTGGTCCTTCATTCTCATGGGCAATAGTTCTAACCTATGAGAAATGTAAGACACAACTTCCACCACCACCACCACCATCATCATTATCATCAATTTTATCATTATTCCAGTCAAACAGTTGGACCTTCATTTTTCACGGGCAATAATTCTGACCTTACTATGAGACATAAAAGACACCACTTCCACCACTACCACCGTCATCATCATCATCATCATCATTATTATTATTATTATTCTAGTAAAAGAGTTGGTCTTACAATACTCTCATAACATTGCCATGAGAATGTAAGACGCGAATATCACGTTCGTTTAACAGCCAAATTTAGTTTAATAGTTTAGTCTATTTAATGTTCTAACATAGGCATCATAAAAATATTTCACATTTATGATTGTTATCAATCTCTTAGTAATACCATAATTTTTATGACAAAAACATATTTCAACATTGTTCAATTTTAATGGACTGAAAAAATACCACTCACAGATAAGTATCAGACATAGAAAAGATGAAATCGCCCATTCTGGTAACATAAACATACGTTTCGATTCACCTGAGTTCACCCTTGTGTCTGTTCGGTCACCCGTAGTATACAATATTAACCCTCTCGGTCAAAATAATGTTCCTTCTCATGTACATGCCCCCATTGAGTGGTGTTTCTTGTTTCCTCTCTTGACATACGGTCGGTGAACTGTCCAGGCACATGGATTGACCAAGTACTAAAAACGCTTTAAGTTCCTACACTTCTTGTGTAATTATGCCGTCTGCCGAATCTTCATCATGCAGAAAATGCCGGCGAAGCAAGCGCTTCGACGGAATTGGACAGAACAGTTTCTTTGGTCTCGGAAACACTGTCGACGTCTAGGTTGCAACTGCTCCCCAAAATCTAAGGATCTCAGACAAAAAGACAAGGACATTTTCAGAACTGCTGTCTATGGGTCTATAAAAATGGTTGAAAATAAGCTTTGATGGTAGTACCGCCACTTCAAGTACTACCTGTTCAGACTCGTAACTTCTCAACAACTTGTTTGCAACAGAGTATAATATTAGCAATAACTTTCGGTGTCTCACTGTATGTACGTCCTTTCGAATGTCCTGCAAAATGGCGACGAGCTAGGAATGGGCATGAAAGCCACTCAATACTCCCAGCTGACCAGTCTACATTTTCAAATTTTCTAAACGTTCATTTTCAAACTCAAGGACCGAAATCTGCCGTGCATTACGAAACCGTCGAATATATATGCTGCTCAAGTTCATTGTATTCAGTAATTTAAGAATTCGCACAGTTGGCTAAAACTGTGCAATGCCAGTTTTGCCGCGATTTGTCAGCAGTTTAAGAATTCGCACTGGTGGCTAAAACTGTGCTATGCTATCTTTGCCGCGCTTTGTCTGTAATTTAAGAATTTGCACAGTTGGCTAAAACTGGGCTATTCCAAATTTGCCTCGCATTTTCGCACAGTTGGCTAAAACTGTGCAATGCCAGTTTTACCGCGATTTGTCAGTAGTTTAAGAATTCGCACTTTTGGCTTCAACTGTGCTATGCCATCTTTACCGCGCTTTGTCAGCAATTTAAGAATTCGCAAAGTTGGCTAAAATTGCGCAATGCCAATTTTGCCGCGGATTGTTAGTAATTTAAGATTTTTCTCACTGATGGGCTAAACTGTGCATTGCCAATTTTGCCGCGATTGGTCAGTAATTTAAGAATTCGCACTGTTGGCTAAAACTGTGCAATGCCAATTTTGCCGCGCATTGTCAGTAATTTAAGATTTCTCACTGGTGTCTAAACTGTGCAATGCCAATTTTGCCGCGATTGGTCAGTAATTTAAGAATTCGCATTAGTGGCTAAAACTGTGCAATGCCACTTTTGCCGCAGATTGTCAGTAATTTAAGAAATTGCACTGGTGGCTAAAACTGTGCTATTCCAATTTTGTCGATTATTGTTAGTAATTTAAGAAATTGCACTGGTGGCTAAAACTGTACAACGCCAATTTTGTCGCGGATTGTTAGTAATTTAAGAAATTGCACTGGTGGCTAAAACTGTGCAATGCCAATTTTGCCGCGCATTGTCAGTAATTTAAGAATCCGCACTTTCGGCTTAAATTGTACAATGCCCACTTGCCGCGCACTGTCAGTAATTTCAGAATTCGCACTGGTGGCTTAAATTGTGCAATGCCAATTTTGCCGCGCATTGTCAGTAATTTAAGAATTCGCACAGGTGGCTAAAACTGTGCAATTGCAATTTTGCCGCGCATTGTCAGTAATTTAAGAATTCGCACGTTTGGCTTAAACTGTGCAATGCCACCTTTGCCGCCCTTTAGACGTAAAACCTCGAGACCTACATGGCACTGCAAACAAACGAACACAATGCTCATGGCCTTCAATGAAAACATAAAGCACCAACAACGCCACCCGAGGTAAATCCCGGCTTACTTTGCACTTTATAAATACTCTTTCTGTAATCCAAAAGAATTTGAACAAAAACATTCACATTTGAAATATTTTGTTTCCACCTGATTGCAATTGTGTTTATAATTACCTATAAAAGCCCGTTAATTTTGAAGAATTAGAGCGCTATGGACTATTTAATTAAACGATCACTTGAACGAAATAATTGTACTTGAATTAAATAACACTCAAAATATTATTACATTTCTGTCCCTGGGCAAATTATTTAAATGCAGGTGGAGTACAATAGGAAATTTTATTTCAGATAAAGTATTTTGATAACATGTAGTATATGTGTCTAAAATATATTATGAGTTAACGATGGGAATTTAAGAAACGTGTAATTTCATGCTGACGCAAATATCGTTCATTTTAATGTTGGACAATTTTACCTTTTTTACCAGTTTATTTTTACATTACAAACGGAATATCTATTGGTCACGGATGTGGATTTGAATATTGAAAGACTGATTATACGAATTTCTCTCACGTTGGAAACTATAGTTCAAGGGAAGCATGGCGGCCCTAGAGACATTAACGTTTGTCGTGTTAAATCTGGGCTCCATATGTGCGGAAATGGCGCCTCAGGACACCCTCAGACATCAACCAGACGCCAACGTGGATTATGAGCTCTTAGTCCACCGGGTGGGGTTGATGGAGGAAAGCCTCCGGACCTACGTCTATGGCACCAACCCAGTGCTTAGTACCCTACAAGACGACGTCAATGGGTTTAGGCAGGAGAACGAGTATCTGATGAAGACCGTGGAACAACAGAGACGGGAATTAGAAAATCTGAGGTGGGCTACGACGCAATTGAAACTCTCTGAGCTACCGAAAGAGGAGCGGGACATGATCACCCAGCTTCAGTGGACCATATTTGACCTGAAGTTCGCTAACGAGAGGCTTCAGGAGGAATCCTGCTTCCGGGACACCACGTGCTCCGATTGGACGGACTGGTCCCGCTGCCATGTAACCTGCGGAACGGGGACCAAGATCCGGTCACGGGACTGCATACAGAAAGGAAGTTTCACGTCGATGTGCAAACCTATCATCTATGATGAAGTTCCGTGCGGAGAAAACGAATGCCCTACGGTACAATCCAAAACGCGTTGTCCGAAAAACTACACGTATTTTGACGGTTATTGTTTGAGATTTTCAGGACGCCAGGACGCAAGACACTTGTCGGAGATACTTTGCAACGAAGGAGGCGGACATCTTGTGAACATCGACAGCAAAGATAAGATCGAGATAGTCTGGGAGTTCTTGAACAGCGAGGCGCCGCGTTATATGGGGGACATGCACGAGGACTTTAGCAAACGCGAATACTGGGATTTTCACGGTGAGATGATACAACTCCTAAAGTCCCCTTCTGTACTCGTAAGTTAGAAATAAAATGTATTTGCGGTGGAAAACGTCATTAATGTGTACTATTTACATCATTCGGAAACAATTTGTAATAGGTTTCTAAATCTGTCATGCTGTCACCAAATACAACTTATCATTACAAATGATCCACGGGGACGATGTATACGGGTACATAAAGACCTACATATACAATTTAATACGTGCTAAATGCAAAGGTCTTTGTTTCTTGCCAAAAGTATTTGCTATTTTACTGGGAGATCTATGGGCATGGGAAAATAGACAGCCGATGTCAACCAACGAATTTGTGATTGTTAATTCGCAGACATGCATGTATTAAACGCGAGAATAGGCGGACATGCATAAGTTCAATAATTTTATTATATTGTTATTAAACTTTAATTTCAAAGTAGGTCGAACATTTTGCATGAATTTCAGATAGAAAAAGGTCATGTATTGGCAGGCAGTTTTGTTTGTGGAAATTTATAGGCTGAAGTTAAATATTCGCAAAATATTTATGCGTAAACGTGGTGAATATAAATCGAACACACAATATGCTATAAATATGGAATTAACTTATTCCAAAGTATATGTGCATCTTCATTTAGCAGTGATAAAATGATATACCGGTATACAATGTTGATGTAGTTAGTCTGAGGGGTTGATTGTTAAAAGGACTGGGCTCTTTCGATCTTAGTTTTTGTGTTGTTTTTTTCCTAAAGACTTTAGCATTATTATTTGCCATGTACGCGTTTCGATTTGTACACACCTGCGTATTTGAATATGCCGATAGATATAATTTTTATCATCCCTGGACTTGAACAAATAATAACGTATGTGGCGAAATTTGACTTTTAGAGAAAGGAGATATGTGCCAATATATCAAATACACGCGGTCCGAATTTTGTTTTGACGTCGGCAAATAGTCGTTGGCTGATCATAATTAATCCACGTTTGTCTGCACTTCGAAGTATGCCAACTGTGGAATGCGCGCGCATCGATTACCACCATTTCCTTCGGTACTTTTTTTTTTCAGACATCGACCAGAAAACGAACGTCGCCATTGACGGTGTGCGCAGACACCAGCAGGCGACATTCCAGGATTGGCGGGAACAGGAAATGACGTACTTCAACTGGGCGGTCGGGGAGCCGCGCAACGACCGCAGCGACGGCGACTATTGCGTTACGTTTAACGTCCTCACTGGGCAGTGGTACATGCGATGCTGCTCGGTGACCTTTTATTACGTGTGTGAGACTGACAGTCATGACCCGTAATGATGAGACACACGCTTTATAATCGCAATCATGCAAACATTGATCGTTGTAATGTGTTGGTCTGTTAGAGTGTCTGTTATATAAACTAATTGGAGTGTTTTGGTCGTACAACACTGTTGGTTTCAAACAGGCTATTTCGCATGTATAGGCAATTACTACTGATTTATTATGCCCCACCCCCCTTCGAAGAAGTGGGGGTATCTTGCTTTGCACCTGTCCGTCCGTCTTTCGTTCGGTCGGTAGGTCGGTCGGTCGGATGGTCGGTCTGTCCGTAGACCATTTCGTATCCGCACGATATCTGATAACGCTTGACCTACGAATATGAAAGTTGGTATGCTGGTTACTTGGGAGGAAAGGAAGACGCCTATACATTTTGAGGTCAACAGGTCAAAGGTCAAGGTCACCGTTGCTAAAAATAGAAAAACGGTTTCCGCTTAATAGCTTGAGAACGCATCGAGGTATTTTAATGAAACTTTATACATAGATACCTTATATTGAGACCTCGCTTGGAATTGCATATGGGGTGGGTGGGGTCAAGGTCAAGGTCACTGTTACTAAAAATTGAAAAACGGTTTCCGCTCAATAACTTGAGAACGCATCGAGCTATTTTAATAAACTATACATAGATACCTTATATTGAGACCTCGCTTAGGATTATATATAGGGTGGGTGGTGTCAAGGTCAAGGTCACCGTTTCTAAAAATAGAAAAAAGGTTTCCGCTCAATAACTTGACAACGCATAGAGATATTTTAATGAAACTTCATACATAGATACCTTATATTGAGATCTCGCTTGGGATTGCATATGGGTTGGGTGGGGTCAAGGTCAAGGTCACCATAACTAAAAATAGAAAAACGGTCTCTTCTCAATAACTTTAGAACGCATCGAGATATTTTAATGAAACTTCATACATATATACCCTATATCGAAGCCTTGCTTGAGATTGCATATGGGGTGGGTGGGGTCAAGGTCACCGTTACTAAAAATAGAAAAACTATTTTCGCTTAATAACTTGACAAGCATTGAGATATTTTAATGAAACTTCATACATAGATACCTTATATCGAGACCTCGCTTGGGATTGCATATGGGGTGGGTGAGAAAAACGGTTTCCGCTCAATAACTTAGGAACGCATCGATATATTTTAATAAAACTTCATACATAGATACCTTATATTGACACCTGTCTTGGGATTTCATATGGGGTGGGTGGGGTCAAGGTCAATGTCACCATTACTAAATATAGAAAAACGGTTTCCGCTCAATAACTTGAGAACGCATCGAGATATTTTAATGAAATTGTATACATAGATACCATATATCGAAACCTCGCTTAGGATTGCATATTTAATTTTTTTAACAACTGCACTGATTCACAACTTGGCTGCAAGTCGGGGGGCATACATGTTTTACAAACATCTCTTGTTTGAAAATTGAGTAAAGTTATGAACCTCTTTATACTGAGTATACTGGTCACAAATCGTTAAAAACATAACTAACGTTCTGTTTACGCATGCTTTTGGACGTTGGGAAAAAATGTTCGTACTTTTTCAAAGGCGTATTTTTCCGGAATATAATTTTATTAGTAAAATCCTGCATGCATGTTGTTTTTACCAAACGTTTACAATATAAATTGATTCTAGTAATTCAGGAATTTATAATTGAAACAGTCAAGATTGGGCACAAAGACATTTTAATAGATATAACATGATATTTTCCACTCAAAAACACAACGACATACAATTGCATATTTTTATGTATTATTGTCGTATACTTGTATTGGGAATATGTTGTTTATACATTGCATTTACCAATGCATTTATTTACAGGTTTCCATTTTGATTGTTTGATTACTTTTGTACTTTCAAATTATATGTAATCTACATGTTAATCATAAAAATAACATTCGAAAACTACTTATACCTTTCCAAGCCGAACCTTTTTTAAAACACATATCACTGTCAAAACCGAATCAAGATTTTGTGCAACTTATTTACAATATAAATATGCCATAGTTCTCATATATTGTATTAACCACCGTGTACTAGTATGATTCAGATATATGTTGTATTTGTGTGAAGTTTACACACTTTATTAATACAAATATTTAGATGTTTATCTTTTTTTTTCAATTACATCATCTACTATCGATTAATGATGTTTTCCCCATTTTGTGGTTGTTTGTCTTTTTATACAGAGATATATAAATTTATTGGCGAGCACAAATCATTACATATTCTTTAAGTTAGTTTAACCCTATTTATTGTAGCTCGATGTGTAAAAATTCAGGGGCGCACTAAGACATTTTCGAGAGTTCGCAGGAATGCTCTTGAGTAGGGATAGAGCTCACGATATGCCGGTCGCAAGGCGGACACCACATCGATTGCACCAATATGATTGTTACATAGTCCTGTATACAATGTAAATATTATAAGTGTATAATTAATTAACCGATTTGTAGAAACGGGAAGTTCAATATGTATCTTGTTTGCAAAAATGTCCGATGTTTTTTCTTTATAACGTACATGTATTTTGTTTGATTATCGTCATTTTGAATTATATGCACGTAACACACGCCTATTAGAACAAATTAAGAGTGATTCATTATTAAATCTATCTTGCTCATTATTTTTTTTATAAGTCTAGCCTCGATATAAAACGTGAAAATCATCGTTTTCGATGAGAGCATTTCAGACTTATTTCATGGGAAACAAACTCCACATCGATTGTGTTGTTGTATGTTAGAGTTGTTTCCCTTAGATTTGTAAAAACAACAACAACAACAACAACACACGAACACCTGCGTTGCTGATAGGTTTAAATAGGAGGACGTTTCTGGTTGATTGTTTCACCTTCCGATTAATTGACTGAAATATTAAATGTGTGTATTCGATTGTTCTCTGATTATATATTTTAACATTTTGTACTTTCTAATGACTGAGGTAGTTTCACTTATTTCAGTTTACTAGTTTTTTGCATGCATGTCATCTGTGAAATGGAGTTTCGTAATATTTTTTTTAAAAGAAAGATGTTGATATTCGTTGCAGTTAATAGTCATTGGCATACACTCATTTTCATAATAACATTGAAACAATCGTTTATTTAATAAGCAACGTGTAACTTCTGTTTATATTTCGGTATTTCTATACGGTTCGTGCATTCATGTATAGATGGCCCGCCCACGTACACATATATTATAACACCAGTACTCATATTGTCGCTGTTTTTTTTAATCCACTGTCTCGAGCAAAAAAAAAAAGCTCTTTCACCAGAGCAACTCGCGACAAATCTTCCAAAAATAGCCAATATTGGAAAAACGCAGTCGCTCGATACTAGCCGATACTATGGGCAATTCGGTTTTTGTATCGCGCCATTTTCATGTATAGCGTGTTAACACGGCATACCCGCTGATAAAACATGTGCCTCTGTTGATGTACATAGATTGATAGGTCTAGATGTGTCATGGTGCATTTAGGTGTGCATAGTGACAGATCTACATCGTTTGTGGATTATGGACGCTGTAAAAATTGTTTGTGGCGTGTGGGACATGTAGATTTCTGCAGTGTTTAGGCCAAGCCTGTTTTATGTGAAATTTGACTATATTCAAAATACAACTTACTATAATTCAGAAAATGAACTTAAATCATAAATTAATATATCAAATGTGCAGTGTATTTTGTGGTCACGAAAATGGATATCGATGGAATCAGGGAAGTAAACGGAATACTAGGATTTTACAGTGGTGTTAAACCGTCCGACTTCAACCTACTGTTGTTTGGTTAGACTTGTTTACAATTCGCCGTAAAGCCTGAAGACACAGGTGTGTTTACATGCAAATACCTCTACAACTTGAGTGCAGTTGATTGACTTGGGTCCGGATTATCGACAGTTTACAAACATTAAGGTAAGCCGGTAGTGTATTTGGGTTCATGTATTTTATTGTCGCCAACATCATTAACTTAAGCTTTATGTTAGTGTTTTTAAATCGTTTTGTTCTTTCAAACGATCATAACTTAGTACTAACATAAGTTTACAGAGCAACAGATAAGGTACATATTTGCGTAAGTACGCAATTCTGAAACCCCTTTTACCCAATTATAGAAGAAAACTCAATTAAAATACCCAATACACAGTACGCAACACACGGCGAACACAGTGCGTAAAGATATTGACTGACATGGGTTCAAGATGACCGATTGACGTGTACGAAACAGCCAAAAATGAATGTTTACGAAATTATGTTACGAAATGACAGACACCTGTATTATCTGAAGCCGTTTGAAATTGGAAAGGTAACTTATATCTGCCTGTGACCCAGAATTACTCGCAGAATGGGTTTTTCCTTAAGTCATTCAGAACGCTGGTAATGAAAACCCTCAATACTGAGACAACAAGTCTCAGACCACAAAAAGACAGTGATGTATACAGTATTGTGTACAAATCGGGTCTACTAACCAGGCTCCACCATAATTAACCAGATGAAGTTTAAATTATTTTCAGAACATTTCCCCAGTTTCAGATTTAGTGTTGTGGGAAACTACAAATGTATAATACCATTAGTTATATTGTGTTAAATTAAAGAAAAAAATAAAAAGTTTGTTTAACGAAAATTGGAGATCATCTGGTTCTCGTACTCAATTATTTGTATTCTAATGGGGTAACATAATTTCAAGTACGCAATTAAATTTTTCAGTACTCAATTATTTAACATAGGATGGGGTAATACGCGAGTCTGACTGAATCCTTATCTGTTGCTTGGAGTTTAACTCATTTGTTTGATCAAATATTGATTGAGCTCATTCTACAGTAGGCACTATTTTAGTAGATCGGCTACGTATTTTTTCTTGATATTAACATTAAATTCGTTAGGCCAATTGCTTGATAATTAATTATACTTTAACAAATGTCTTGCTACATGAAGTATTACGATTATAATTCTTTGTTTATCTTGGAAACACGAACAAATTATTGCGAGTTGAACCGAGTACAAATATAAATTGATATTTTTTATTATCTCGTTAACATAATTATTAAATATTAATAATAATGCCTATTACTTAACAGACATGTAATACTTACTTATTCTAGCCCACATTAAATAACAGATACTTCTACTGAAATATTAAAACTGTTGAAGCATTTGTAGATCTAACACTTAAGAAATAATCTTCGATGTAGCGTTGTTTATCGGCTACTAAACAACGATTTGGATCTCTGATGCGTAGAAATTAAACTACGAAGGCGTTAGCAAAATGCAAATCAGCAAAAACACATTAACTTTCTGAATATAACGCAAAAGGTGTCAGATTTTAAAATACATTTACAGTATAGTTAAACATACGGTAAAATCTATGTCATTCGATAAACCGTATGATAATGCATTTTGATTTTTTTTATTCCGAACAAACCCATATGTAATGGTTATGAAGAGGACGATATACTAAAACTGCATTCATTGTTGTTTTATGACCAATGGAAAAGTAGATCTTTATGTCTTTGAAAAAACAACAACACACAACATTTTTCTTGCATCGTTAGTTCTTCCTGAATACTTTGAGCAAATGTGTGCATTAATGTACAGCTCAACCCGGAGGGTCATATAGCTGGTAGTTGTAATGTTGCAACTTCTTGCATCGTTATCGTTTGTTATGACAGTGAATTAAAGTCATGTGGCCAGCGTATCAGTGAAGGACAAACATATTTCGAAGTAGTTTTTTACAGTTTTAATAACCAAATTCAAAGTCGTACATTCAGAATCAGATATGTTGTTGTTGGTGAAGGACGCAATTCACCATGCGATAGGCCTAAATTGTAAACTTTCGCAAAAAAGAGCGTAACATGTGTGTGTACACCAACATACTTTGTTGTTATACTAACTTTAGTTGACTTACTTTGTTGTAACACGAACTTTAGTTGACTTACCCACGCCAACTAAATTACTGCTTGTACAGCGCGATTTTGTTCTTCAGTCCTTACGTTTATAAATAAATGCAGCGCAGACCCCTCTACCCGCTATGTTAACGCGGTCACTCCGTTCAGTTGAATACACACTGACCGCTGCTGGCCGACACCTGACCTAACGGAGACAGGTACAAATAAACTACCTGTATACTAAGTTTAAATGAAAGTCGATTGCAACCCGAGTCGGTATACCAACAAATGGTATTTTACATATCCTTATTTCGCAGATAGCACCATATGAAAAATAAGAAAAATAGCTTTAAAACGATACAATGATTACGCTTTCTAATAAAGCTCTTAATTATTCCATCGATACACGTGCATGAAAATTCATGTATTTTACGGCAAAAAGCAAAATGTTCTAAAAGACGTAAATTCTAGACTAAACAACGTCTCTTGTTTGAGCGGATTAGGTTAAGTACTAAAGCTTACCCAAGGTCTTTACTCGGCTTTATTTTCTAAATGAAAGGACTTGATGTGATATGATGTATGTGTTTTGTCAAATCATTCAGTGTTTTTGTTTCACCTTTGTGGAAAAGGTGGGGGGCCCTTCAGATGGGGAATTTTACGGCAAAAGGGGAATTTGTTTTTTCAGGAAAGCATTATTACATTTTATGTTCTTCTCTGTTATAAATCATTAATGAATTGTTTTGCTACCAATGATAACTTAGATTATGCACAAACTAGGTTTGATGAAAAGTTGCTGGGATTGTTTACGAAAATTCCTCTATCTTAGTCAATTTTTGTTTGATTTTGGTCAAGTTTTGTTTTCAAAATAAAGCTTACATTTTGAGTGGAATTTTACGGTAAATACATGGGAAATATATATACTTTTTAAGCAGGGGAATGGGGGCCGAATTTCGGCCCCTAATTGGCCATAAAAACACTGATGGTGCGTGCACAGCAGATATATATTAAACGGACTATGTCAACGAAAAACTGGCTTCCTGTTGCACTATAATTATATTATTTGATAGAAATGCGCTTTACTAAGACATGTGCATTAAATAAATAAAAAGATAATATAATACACAATAATATATTTGATAAAAAAAAATTAGCAAAAACAAATCAAGCGGGTATCGAACTCACGACTTAGGAGCCATACGAAGAAATGACATTAGACTGTAGACAGCCCTTTAACCAACTGCGCTATCATGCTTGGTAAGAAGTCGTGTGTAAACTATGGTTATACAAAATGCTCATAATTCTGACGTCAAAATGTAAACAGGAAAAGGGCAAAACAAACACAAGTGTAGGCATTTGATATTTCGTATAGCAGACACATCTATTGGCATTATCAAATCCATTACGGACGGCTTTCAAACATACATATCGAGTATCGGTATGCATGAATTATTCCTTTAAAATAATGTTTTGTATTGCCGCTTATATATAAATAAATATATAATAATATAATAACATCAAACATGCTACTGTGTGGACAATATTGTAATTTCGAAACGTAAAATGTAATCAACATGTATCGATCATCACGTCGCCTGTGTAAGCATTGAAGTTGCCAAATAACTTAAGTAGTGTTAAGTTCTAGCTACCGGTAACTAAAGAAGAAAACGAAAGCCGTAGTTGCTGGCTATATATGTTTCAAATCCTCAAGGAATTAAGCACGGGTTACTAGTGTTATATGATGGAATGCATTTCAATGCTTAATTTCATTTCACAAGTACTGCTCATTATTTAAAAATGCGGGTTAAGAAGAATGGTAGAGGCGAATGACCCCCGCCCCTCTCCCCATCAAGTTATCCAGGATTCAGTTTAGTAAACCACGTGAACACTTCCGTGCCCAATGATATGCGTTTTAAAATCCAGACTCAGTCCCTACGCCTCAAGGAATTACTGCTTCTCAACTCAATCAAGTATTCAACACATACAAGTACATGTTTATGGTCATGAGTTTTATTTGTACTGTTTCGAAATTGTTGTACTATGTATTAATTGATTACATATTTATCAGTCCAATATTCTAATCAAGTTGGAGTACATTAAATGGTCAGGAAAAAATATTCGTTTAAGGCAGCCTCGAAGACGTTTATTTGCTTAAAATCAATGCAATAAATGCAGTAAGGTTATACGAGTACATGCAAGTTTAAATAATTGTATTATAAATACATGTATATAAATAGGTTATATAAGATGGTGTGTGTGTCGGGTTTTAGTAAAACAATCAATTTGTACGCACGTACGGACGAAAAATCATGCCTCTTGGGCGGAATATGATAAAATAGATTTGTGATGTGTCTAAATGAATATCTAATGATAAATTTGTGACAAATGCTTAAATTTGTAACGATATGAAATTTCGCTGACCACTGGTGCCGGTAGAAACATGAAATCGCTGATAACTGGTGCCATTTTTTGTACACCCCATCACTTCAGGACGTTATATCTCTAATATAAAACAATGAACAATTCTTAAAATTGGTGTGGTAATTGGTGGAACAATGCGCAAAAAGTCTGTCGATTTAGATTTTTACAAAATAAGCTATTTGCGGCGATAAAACTATATAAACTTGACAAAATACCTCGAAAACACATAATGTTCGATTTTTTCTCGCCTTTTCTTGGAAAATATACGGTTCTGTAACTTAGTATTTTCTGTGATTACTCTTTATTGCTTCTGACATCTTTATATATATTTTTTTTTAAATCGAAGCAAAAACGTATAAAAACCAATATATACAAACCCACCGTCTCTCCTTTTTCGTTTTCGCTGGAAAGTGGTGCATTCGCTGATAAAGGGCCGGTACTACGGTGTGAACAAGCTGTATTGGATATATGTACATGAAACTC
Organism: Congeria kusceri; assembly: GCA_027627225.1. Taxonomy (NCBI): domain Eukaryota; kingdom Metazoa; phylum Mollusca; class Bivalvia; order Myida; family Dreissenidae; genus Congeria; species Congeria kusceri. Next base: position 2,532,425 of record CM051034.1, on the reverse strand, counting down.
AACAACCCCCTTTTGCAAAAGTAATTAATAAATTTGCATTATAGTGTACATTTTCCAAGACATGTCCGGTAATACCATAGATCTTCCACGGGACAGCTTGCAAATAAGATGAAATAGCCAACCAGCCACAGTGTTTTTTAGGTCCACTTTGGAACCGAAATTCGGCCCCATTCCACTGCATGAAATTTACCTTTGAATTCTCTCCAGAATGGTACCCTGATTTTGAAAAAAAAACTTGATCAAAATCGGACAAAAATGACGAAAGATAGAAGAATTTTCGTAAACAATCCCAGAACTTGTTCAATGAAACCAAGTTTGTGCATAATCTAAGTTATCATTTGTAGCAAAACAATTAATTAATGTTTTATTACAAAGTAGAATTTAAAAATGTAATAATGATTTTCAAAATAAAAAACAATTCCCCTTTTGCAGTGAAATTCACCATCTGAAGGGCCCTGCCACCTTTCCCCCAAAGGTGAAAAAAACACTGAGCCATGTCCTTACGTCGGAGACTTTTCGGAAGGTCTGGAATCGACACCGTATTATTTTATTGTATTCAACGTCTATGTTATAGACGAGTCTCCCACCCTACATTTGTTGAACTGCGACCACCAGTTGTTGGATAAGAAGATTATATGTGTAAGAAGCCTCAAGTGTCTAGATTGTTTTCTCACAAATGGCTGCGAAATGGCCTGAATTCAAATGTCACTTAGGTACTTAACACCCTGACATTTTCATCGAACATAACGTGGGAACAATGCGCTCTATTATAAGGAAGTAGAAAAGAACCTACAAGAAATATACTGCTACTCGATCGCCGTTTAGTACTTTACTTTGTGTTTATTAAAAAAATCTTATGATTTGCACCCTAAGATAAAGTAATGGTATTTTATAAGCCCCCACGGCTTTCATTTAGATTACAATTTAAAAATGTAGAGTAACATTAACATAAAGCGAAAACCAATATGGAATTCGAATATATAAATTTTTAATAACGTCGTTACGTACAATGGGTTTAAATAAATGCTTTCATTTAAGCCACTTTCTTTCTATTCACCAGCTAGTAAAATATTGTTTCCGCATTTCTTGATAGCCAAGTGCCTTAATAGCGTACCCAGTTCTTTTGTGGAAACAGTGCAATCATTATAATGCACCTATCAATATTTACACACGGGAATTTGACTGACTTTTTTTTTTGGGGGGGGGGGAAGAGTCTAATTCCCCACCCTATAGCCAAGCATTTTTGTCTAAAACCCCGCAGTCGAAGTTGCTTGTTGACAAGCTGGTATAGACAGTAGTAGACTGAGCATGCTAATATTACCGGGATCTAAAATCCGACCAGTCTTTTTCCCGGGACCCGGAATCATTCGGCGTGTCAAATTCCGGGAATCCCTTTAGTCTAAAGTCCCGTATATGCCCGCCACCCCCACCATCACCCCGCTTCCCGGACTTAAAAGTTCTCTTATGCTATTATAATCTGAATTATTTTAAAGAAAAAAGCTTATTGAAACTTACCAATTTGACGTTTTTATAACGCTTGAAACTAGTAAAAAGTGAGTTTTAATTGATTTACGTAATTAAAAATCGAAAGTTAACCGTCTATAATTAGATATTGACGATGGCACTAAAGATATGATAGATCGTAAAGTAGATCTCCTACCTAGACGTTTTAGTAACATTTTACTGATTTTCGGCGGATAAATGAAACACATCTCGAAACTAAAAACAAATAGTTCCATACGGATGTTAGTAGAATACATTTTGTGAACTATTAAGCCACAACACGATTTTGCTTTTGTTCACGTAATGTTCCTTCAATTTGTATTAATGCGAATACTGCATCCATCATGACTTTTGTTTATTCAGGACAATCGTTTGCCTTTGAGCGGAAGTTCACGGCGTTCGTCTGTATCCGTAATAACAGATGGCGCCAAAACACGTTCTGATGGCAGACGACAGGTGGAATTGTTGTTAATTTGTCGTATTCGCGGTGCTGGTGCACTGAATGATCGCGTTCATATTACGGGGAGGTTTTCCCACATGTTCAAACGCCGTTTATGTGTTCAGTAATAAGGAATTGCATGAACTAATTATTCTTTGAGTAAACACCAAGAATTTTTGTGTTCAAAGATAGCAAGCAGATTTGTTAACCATCAGGAGTTATTAGATAAATTATGTTGAACAGTGTTCATTTGATAGTAAGCGAAATGTGTAACTATGCAACTACTATTTTACAACTACTTTATGCTCTAGTTTCGCTGATGATGGTTTTGCTTCTTTGTTCTCATCATCGCCATCATCAAATTATTATTATTATTATTATTATTATCATCATCATCATCATTATTATTCCTTCTTTTTAGCTCACCTGAGCACAACGTGCTTATGGTGAGCTTTTAGGATCGCCTTTTGTCCGTCGTCCGTCGTGCGTCGTGTTTCAACATTTTCATTCAAATAACATCTCCTTAACCACTGGGCAGATTTTCACAAAACTTCACAGGAATGATCCCAGGGTTGACCCTCTTTCAAAATTGTTCAGATCGTTCCGGTCCACTGCATATGTAGGACACCAGAGCTAAAAATAGATTAAAAAACTGAAAACTTTAAAAATCTTCTCTGAAACCACAAGGCTTGGAGCTTTCATATTTGATATGACTATGTGACATCCTCTAGTGGTCCTCTACACAGATTGTTCAAATGATGTCCCTGGGGTCAAAACTGGCCATGTTCCGTGGGTCACATGGTTTATATAGACTTGAATAGCAAAATGACTTTAAAAATCTTCTTCTCTGAAACCGCAAGGCCTACATGTTCCATATTTGGTATGTAACATTGTATAGTGGTACTGTACAAAGATTGTTCAAATGATGCCATTGGGGTCAAAACTGGCCACACACCGGGGGGTCACATGGTTTATATAAACTTGAATAGCAATATTACTTTAAAAATCTTCTCCTCTGAAACCGCAAGGCCCAGAGGTTTCATATTTGGTATGTAACATTGTATAGTGGTCCTCTACAAAGATTGTTCAAATGATGCCCCTGGGGTCAAAACTGGTCACGCCCTGGGGCTCACATGGTTTATATAGACTTAAATAGCAAACTGACTTAAAAAAACATCTCCTCTGAAACCGCAGGGCCTAGAGGTTTCATATTTGGTATGTAACATTGTATAGTGGTCCTCTACAAAGATTATTCAAATGACGCCCCTGTGGTCAGAACTGGCCACACCCCGGTGGTCACATGACTTATATAGACTTGAATCGCAAAATGACTTCAAAAATCTTCTTCTCTGAAACCGCAATGCCTAGAGGTTTCATATTTGGTATGTAACATTGTATAGTGGTCCTCTACAAAGATTGTTCAAATGATGCCCCTGGGGTCAGAACTGCCCACACCCCGGGGGTCACATAACTTATATAGACGTAAATGGCAAAATGATTTTAAAATCCTTCTCTGAAACCACAAGGTCCAGAGGTTTCATATTTGGTTAAAACATTATATCAAGACCTCGATCGGGATTGCATATGGGGTGGGTCAATGTCACTGTTACTAAAAATAGAAAAAAACGGTTTCCGTTCAATAACTTTAGAACGCATTGGGATATTTTAATGAAACTTACTACATACCTACCTTATATCGACACCTCGCATGGGATTGCATATGGGGTGGGAGGGATCAAGGTCAATGTCACTGTTACTAAAAAAAGGAAAAAAAACGGTTTCCGTTCAATATTTGAGAACGCATTGAGATATTTTAATGAAACTGAATACATAAATACATTATATTGAGACCTCGCTTGGAATTGCATATGGAGTGGGTGGTTTCAAGGTCAAGGTCACCGTTATTAAAAATATATAAATGGTTTCCGCTAAATATCTTGAAAACGCATTGAGCTATTTTAATGAAACTTAGTACAGAAGTACCTTATGTCGTGACATTGCTTGGAATTGCATATGGGTGGGAGGGGTCAAGGTCAATGTCACTGTTACTAAAAATAGAAAAACGGTCTCCGCTCAATATCTTAAGAACGCATTGAGATATTTTAATGAAACTGAATTCACATATCTTATATCGAGACCTCACTTGGGTTTGCTTATGGGTTGGGTGGGATCAAGGTCACTGTTATTAAAAGTAGAAAAACGGTTTACGCTAAATTACTTAAGAACGCATTGAGATATTTTAATGAAACTTCATACGTAGATACCTTATATCGAGACCTTGCTTTACGTATGGCGTGGGTGGGGTCAATGTCACTGTTACTAAAAATAGAAAAACTGTTTCCGCTCAATAACTTAAGAACGTATTGAGATATTTTAATGAAAACTCATACATATATATCAGGTGAGCGACCTAGGGCCATCGTGGCCCTCTTGTTCTTCTTCTTATTATTACTATTATTCCTTCTTCTCCTTATTATTAAAATAGAAATACATTTGTTATTGCATTACACACAATAATTTTTATTACCTGATTTAATGATATATAACAAACAAATGATACAATTTATACAATAGTTTTCTAATTTAGTGTAATAACATAATCACCATTGTAATCAACTGTCGAAGAAATTTAAATACAATGTGGTTTGTATTTATTTAATAATCTGAGTTGTAATAACTGTGATCTGTTAGGTCGTCTGTCAAAACCTCCCGAGAGTCAGGGCTCTCAGTCTGTCAGTTTTACAGCCGTCATAAGGCTACTTCCGCAGCAGAAACCAGTGTCATTTCCCCTAACAAAAACTCATATACGTGCTCAGCTGTTTTATGTGTAATGTAAGACTTTCAATTAGAGTGACTGTATTTTCTTTACAACGCTATAGCCACTAATATATATTTAGAATGGTTTATTGAATGAAACCAAAATTTAAAATTTGCCCTTTATTAGAACATGAGGTCGAAATTCCCCCATCTGAAGGCTGCAGATGGCATCCCCCCCTAAGACAGAAAGAGGGCTCTGAGAGTCACCATTCTCTACTGACAGTTCCTTGGTAACAGAGATCACCCCACATTAAAATGCGCCCACGTGTCACTGCACAGCAGAGATTACCCCACATTAAAATGCGCCCACGTGTCACTGCACAGCAGAGATCACCCCACATTAAAATGCGCCCACGTGTCACTGCACAGCAGAGATCACCCCACATTAAAATGCGCCCACGTGTCACTGCACAGCAGAGATCACCCCATACCAGAATGTGCGCACGTGGCACTCGTGGCACTCATTGCTGTGAATGCACAGCATATTTCCTGCAATAAAAACGATTTACTACGACTTGCATTGCGCATTGTGGCAGCGTGAATATGTGTGCAATGGTTTAATTTTGCTTCACAAGTAGGGCGGTTAATTGAAATGTACTTATAACTGTGAAAATGTATTTTACGCAAGAAGCCTTGGAACCACTACTACAACAACAACTACTAATGCTATGTCCTGCTGTTGCTGCTGCTATTACTACTGCTGCTACTACTTCTGCTGCTGCTGTTGTTACAACTACAACAACAACGGCTACTACCACCACTACCACTTCTACTACTACTACTGCTACTGTTTCTGCTAATGCTACTACTACTACTACTACTGCTGCTGCTGCTTCTCCTACTAATACTTCTGCTGCTGCTGCTGTTGCTGCTGCTGCTGATACGATAATTACTAATCCTACCATGGGTTAATTTAGCCAGCATTTTTAGCTCGTAGAATAGTGGAGCTTTCCTACTCGCCACGGCGTCGGCGTTCGCGTCTGAAATTGGTTAAAGTTTTTATTCAAAAGTCGTGTAACTTCAAACCTACACTAAAAACTTGGAATATACCTTTGTCATAAACTCCAGTGTCAGGGGCAACATTCCCAATAACTCTGTTTTGTATTTTGACATGGTTATGCTCCTGTTTCACATAGATTTGCTGGTTAAAGTTTATATTCAAAAGTTTGTAACTGCAAAACTACAAAATTATTGAAACTTGGAATATACATTTGCCTTCAACTCCACTCCATTGTCATTGGCAATATTCCGTATAACTCTGTTTTCTATTTTGACAGAGTTATGCCCCCTTTTTGCGTAGATTTTCTGGTTAAAGTTTATATTCAGAAGTCTTAAATATTGAAAACAACATAAATAATTCACTTGAATGTACCTTTGTCATCGACTCCAACATCAAGTGCAATACTCCCAATAACTCAGTTTTGTATTTTGCAAGAGTTATGCCCTTTTTCACATATATTCTTATGTTATTTGTTTTTATTCAAATGACTTGTCAATTCCAAACTTCATAGGTTCAACAATCCCTAATAAACTACATAAGATTTAAAATTTGGAATGATTTGATGCAATAATTGCCCTGTTATAAACTCAGTTTTGTAGTCCAACAAATGTATGCCCCACTTTCCAAAATATGTACCTACTGAAATACGTCGAATAGTCGAGCGTGCTGTCCGTTGACAGCTCTTGAAGTCCATCAACATACATGTCTTTAAACGGAACAAGAGAAACTTGATTAACAAGAGAACACTCTTGTATCAAAATGGTGTTAACTTTAGATAACCCGGAACGTTCAAAGTCTTGTATCATCATCTTGCCTCCCTCCTCGACCCTGCTGAATTCATCACGCACGCAATCGCTCTGAGGCTGCTACATACCACGCAAACCGTATTGTAATATTTGGCAAAGGGAAAAACATATTGCTTGCAATATATTGCAACATGTTGTAATACATAAATGATGACAAAGTATGGATAAACAATAAGGAATTTGGACACAAAACATTGGCTATAAAATTAGCATACAACACTTGTTTCTGTGCTATCCCATTTAAATATATTAAGCAAGTGTATCGTGCTTCCAGTACTTGATTAGTAATAAATTTCAATGGTATTTGGACAAAGGATGCATTAATTTGACGGATTGCGATCCTGTATGAAAAAAGGCATATTGCAATACAGTTAAGAAAAAAACACCATTTAACAATTCAATATTATGGTATATTATTGCAGCCTTAAATGTAGGAATAATTAAACCCCAGAGACATCACGAGGAGAGAAACCCTTATTACCATCCGTTGGTCCTTTATTTGAGGCAAGTGACCAATGGCCTATACAATACGGGACAATACATACAACACAACACAAAACATAAAAAATGATTAAAACTGGGGTCACCGCGTTGGAACGGTCAAGTCGCCCATACTGGATTGGCGGAAAAAAGACTTGGTTTAATTGTCCTCGTCGTCTTCATCACCATCATCATCATCATCATCATCATTATTATTTGTATCATCATCATCTTCATCATTATACATCATCATCAAAAAGAACAGTATCATTGAAAAAGTGTAACCAGAGTCAACAATAATTGTTACTTCTGCTACTAGTACTAGTAGCACTTTTGCTGCTGTTGCTGCGATGCTACTGCTGATACTAAGTTTGTTGCTGCTATTAGTGCTGCCGCTACTTCTACTATTAAGAGTACTGCTGCTTCGAATACTACTTGTGTAACTGTAATTGCTGCTGCTACTATTTGGTCTATTTCTACGAATATATACTGCTACTGCTGCTGATACTACTTTTGTTACTGCTATTGCTGCTGATATCACTATTTCGACTACTGCAACCATCACTACTACTGCTGTTACTAGTATTTCTTATACTACTACTACTGCTGCTGCTGATGATGATGCTAGTGTTACTGCTGCTGCCATCACTCAAATACCAAACGTTAGAACAGCAAATGTTTTACTTTGTAACCATCAAACTAAAAGTCGTCTGTATTTGATGGCCCAAATTCAAGCTATGTATCCTTATCATCAAAACACGAAATTGTCTGTAGCCTTAATCACCCGTGCGCATTTGTTTCTTTCTTAAAAAACAACACTTGTTTGACCGGAAACACATGTGCACTTAATTTACCTCGGCGTAACCTCTCGCTGCATAGAGCTTTGGCAAAAGAAAGAATGCTTTTGCGAGGAAATGGTTTGACGGATGTATTGGCATATTTCTAACCCTTGATTAAATACAATAAAATCTTGTCTGATATAAGTGGTTCTAAAGGATAGTTTTAAGTGTTTCATGAGAGTATATTCGCCGTATGACCATATGTTCCGGTGGTAATAAAACAGTGTTTGATTGTTGCACGTTTTGTCGGCAGGGGCGGTGCAACACACGAAATAGTGTTTAGGTAGGCTGTAACATATAAAATACAATTGGAAATCAACATTGGTGTTAAATGTAAAGTACGGGAATGCATTTCCTCATGTGAACATTTGTTCCAACAGTATTTGTAGTGTTATTATGCCCCCCATGGTATATTGGTTTGGTTTGCTTTATGTCGGTCGGTTGGTCGGTCTGTCTGTCGGTAGACCACTTTCGTTTCCGCTCTCAAAATCCAACAGTTTTCATCCGATCTTCACCAAACTTCATGAAAATGTTTGTGGGCAAATTTACCCGGCCAAGTTCGATAACCAGCCAAATCGCTCCAGGAAGTATTGAGTTATAGCCCTTGAATTATCTAAAATTGGCCATTTTAGCCGTGTCCACTCTCTTAAGTCCAGCAGTTTTCACCTGATCTTCACCAAACTTCATGAAAATGTTTGTGTGCTTAATATCTCGGCCAAGTTCGATAACCAGCCAAATCGCCCCAGGAATGGTTTAGTTATAGCTCTTGAATTATCTAAAATTGGCCTATTTAGCCGTTTCCGCTCTCTAAGTCCAACAGTTTTCATCCGATCTTTACCAGAAATTGATATTTTATTGTAACATTGCTTTTAACCTAAAGGGGGCAAAACTGTTTTACAAACAGCTCTTGTTTAGTAGTTATTTCCGTATCAATACGGAATGGATTCCATCATTGCTCCAACAGTTGCTGTATGGTTGGGAAAGTCTGCGGTGTTAACATTCTAGTCCCATAATTCCATCGTCCAGATATTGTGCACACTCCTAAAATACCAGCTGCAGGCTGTCAACAGATTCCTATATTTTCCTATATTCTGGAAAGAAATCCTTTATTTTGAAAAACCCTCTATATTTCCTATAATTTAAGAGTTGGTCATTCACGAGTCTGAAATTGGTCCGTAAACGGTATATCAAGAACCTATATGTTGATTTTTTTCTCGCTCGCTTCGCTCGCATCAAACTTAAAAAATACTTTGATTATTGTTAGGTCATAACATGTATGTCTCAGTTGGTAATTGATTAGCTTGAACATGTTTAGCAAATGTTTACTTCATTATATGGCAAGCTGTAGGACGTATTGGGCGAGAATATGATCCCATATTATCATAATAATGAAGTATTTTTTTACCATAACATTTCTATATTTTGTCTAAAAAAAATTAGCAAAAAGTCGTATATTGTTGTTGAAAATATTCCTATATTGTTCCTTTATTTTTCTAGGGAACTTGGTGGACAGCCTGTAGCTGTGACATGGTGAATTTTAAATACAGTTTAATAATATAATAATAATAATAATAATAATTATGATGATGATGATGATGATAATAATAATAACAAAAATAATATACATGCATTAAACTTCAGTAACATTCACCCTGTGATACAGCGTAATTATTTGCATCGTTTTAATCGAATTCACAACCAAAAATATTGTTTCCCTTCATTATCACTCATAACCACAAACGCTTCCCCATCGTTTCCAATTCTTGAGATAGTATTTGTGTTTTACATATATACCGGTAAATACCTAAAATTCCGGGCCCGGCTAGCACAGTTGGTAGAGAGCTGGACTGTCAATCCGGGGATCGTGAGTTCGAACCCCAGCCCGGCCACATAACTTGTGTGGGGATTGGTTATGAAATTATTTTTACGGCCATTCTCCCCCTACCTCTGATTCAAGTATAGGTATGTGCACTTAGTACTGGTAAAGCGTTTAGGTCGGCTAAGCTTGCCCAGGAAAAGTGTGAGTAGGTTAACTGACCGCCGTGATATGACTGAAATACTGTTAAATACGGCGAAAAATCAAAACAAACAAACAAACCTAAAATAATTGCACAGGCACACACTAAAATTTTAATATTTTAAGCAAGTTACTTAATGTAATCGAATTTAAAAAGAACTGCTCATTTGTATAAACAAATGTATTAAATAAAAAAAATAATGACATAAAATACAAATATATTAAAACAACAAAACCATTATCAAATACAGTTAAACAGAGATCTATTAACAGTAGTAAAATATCTTTGAGTTAAACAAGGAGTAAATATTATACATGTTTTTTCTATAACACATACGCTACATGTAATATTTAAATAGACTTTTACTGTTAGTCTGGCTACGCGGACGGGGATGAATGGGGGTTGCGATGCTTTGTAGTCCGCAGAGAGTTGTATCAGATGCATATCTCTCCACATCTCCCCATCACTGCGCAGGTCTTTCATTTCTATGGAACGCCATCACTGCCTTAACATGACAATTATTTTTATGAGCTGTGGATATATCGTAAAAAGATGTACAAATATATTATATGGTGTTCAATTTTCGTTATATGGTGCCCTTTTTCCATTATATTTTGCTCATGCGTCATTCTATTATGCTTGTTGTTGTCAATATTATGTCTAATTGCTATGTTCTGATGCTAGTTAATCGTTATAGGCTGCTCATTTTCTATTATATGATGCTTGTTTGACTTTATACGAGGTGCTGCCTATTTGTAGATCATTATATGATGCTCATTTTTCACTATATGATGTCAGTTTGCATCTATACGAGGTGCTGTATGATAATCGTTATATGATGCTCATTTCTCATTATATGATGCTAGTTTAACATTATACGCTGCTTATTTTTATTAACATGATGCTAATTTTCCATTATATGATGTCATTTTGCATCTTTATGAGGTGTTGTATTTTTATCGTTATATGATGCTCATTTTTCATTATATGATGCTAGTTTAACATTATAAGATGCTTATTTTTAATTACATGATGCTAATTTTCCATTATATGATGTCATTTTGCATCTTTATGAGGTGTTGTATTTTTATCGTTATATGATGCTAATTTTCCATTATATGATGTTAGTTTGACATTATACGCAGTCATTTTTAATTACATTTTCCATTATATGATGTCATTTTGCCTCTATGCGAGGTTCTGCTTGTCCATGGTGCTCATTTTGTATCATATGATGTCAGTTTTCCCTTATAAACGGTTTTGTCATTTAATAATATGCAATTTTCATTAACATGCGATATATTATGCATGATGATATTGTCTTGCTCCTGCATCGTTTTGCACATGCCTTTGCAAAGAAAAAAAATGAATGGAATTCTCGAAAAATTGGGTTTAAATAGTGCTATTGAGACGTTCAAACATCACAATATTACGTCAGACATCGTAAGCAAACTATCAGCATATGAAATGGAAATGCTTGGTATTTCAAATAGATCTGTCATGATGCAGTTGAGAATTGAATGCAACAAATATGGTGGCATTAAACCAAACAAAGACAGATTTAAAAGCGGCGCACCACAATTTGACATTCCTAAGAGCGTTCTGCAATATTTTCTAGAAAATGGTTTTAAAATAAGTGAGATTGCGAAGCTGGTGGCTGTATCTGAACGCACGATTTATCGAAGAATGGTAAGATATGGTCTTAGTCGACATGCATTTTCATTACTTACTGATGACAACCTCGACGGGCATGTCAAAAAAGTAATAAACGAGTTCCCATTTTGTGGAGAGAACATGATAATGCAAATACTTCACCAAACAGGCATTAATGTCCAGCGGTATCGTTTAAGGGACAGCATTCATAGAGTCGACTCAAAAGGGGTTTCAGAGAGAAAACGTGGTCGTCTTCACAGGCGTGTGTACGAGGTAATGGGTCCAAATCATCTGTGGCACATAGATACTAACCACAAGCTCGTTCGATGGAGATTTGTGATTATAGGGGGAATAGATGGCTTCAGCAGGATGGTCACGTTTCTCTCGTGTGCAGACAACAATCGCGCAGGCACAGTGTTAAAAAGTTTCAAATCAGGTGTACACACGTATGGGATTCCAAAAAGGGTAAGATCTGACAAAGGATTAGAAAACGTGGCTGTTGCAGACTTCATGTTGGCGAAACGAGGGACTGGCAGTATGATTACTGGACGCAGTACACATAACCAAAGAATTGAGAGACTGTGGCGGGATGTTTTTGAGGGAGTTTTGTGTTTCTTCTATAATTTGTTTTATTTTATGGAGGACAACGGGATACTGGACTGCTTAAACATGGTGCATTTAATTGCTCTTCACTACATATACATGGATGAAATAAATAGAAGACTTAGTCTTTGGGCTAAAGCATGGTCGACACATAGAATTAGAACAGTGAAATCGTCTCCGCAAGCGCTTTGGTTATCGGGCCAGCTGCAGTCACCAATTGGCTTTGACTTACCTTCAGCTGTCATGACATCAGTCGCTCGCAGCCGTATCGTTCGCAGCATCTATGATATAGCTCTGTTGGCGGTGCGTGATGATACAATGTCATACAGTAATAATTCAAGTGGGATGATTATTTCCAAGGAATAAACGATGTGGCGTGGATTTATATAAATCATATGCACTGACTGAATAAAAACTGATTTATAAACTTTGAAAAATGCGCTGATAAAAAAGGTAAACGTGCGAGTTTTTTTGTCGGATATTTTTATACACCCGAAGGGACGTCGGAGTCATAAAATATGATCGATATAATGTGCTGAGCGGAGCCCGCAAAGTAGTGACATAAAAACCGCATAAATTGTAATGCCATTAATGTAGTTTTACATAAGAAGCATTATGAAGCATTATCGATGCATGTCGCACGTTTCTCTGAAAAAAGGGTGATAAATACGCACTATTTTTGGTGAACGTTACTCGTTTAGCCTGCCGTGTGAAAAAAGTAGTTCGGACAACAACTGCTCTAAGTCTGCTGTACTAAATACTGGCGGCTTCGGAGTTAAAAATTCACCAGAATTTGATCGTTAAATATTTTCGTTATATCTATTTCTTTCAAAACATGTTTTAAATTGCGTTTTACTCTCGTGAATATTGGGTGTTTTTTTTTCAGGGCGCCGTTTAATGCATTCTGGAACTTCCGTATGAAAACTCGTCGTCTGCAGGGACCGGGTATGACGTTAGTGGCGCTAAACTAAAATGACCTATGGGCCGGTTCGAAAATGGAGTATTCCATTCCAGGAAAGAATCAACATTAAACAACCCGTCATCCGGCAGATTTTCATTTCGTTGTGTTCAGTAATAGCTGTGATATTTTTTATTTTGTTTTATTCCTGTTTTTCCTCCGGAACGACACGAATAAAGTCACACGTGTCAGACGTTTTCGTGGAAAACAACGCTAACGTTCAAAAACAATCTCTCACCCATGATTCACAAACTCTCGCAGAAATTCGTAGTCTCGAAAATGACGAGATTTCTGACGTTAACCAAGGATCGGTTGACCGAAAGGAGCAAGAGTTTTCGGATCCGAACATTGATTTGCAATCCGAAGCTGAAGATGATTTGGAGGAAGCAGACGAAGACGAAGAGTTGTTTGAGGAAGATGAAAACACCAGTTCAGGGCTAGGGTCCGACAACTCTACCATGGGGTTCGAGCAAATTGACTGGAATGATCCGCGTTTGGATCTGTTGCACTTGGTTAGTAGTTTCAAGAAGATTATTGCCCGTAGTCACAAATGTCATCAAAAACAAAAAATCACCAAATTCCTTAAAGCCGCAGTCCATGAAATCTAATTCCAAACATCTGAATTTGGCAATAGTTCTTATGAACGTTAATGGTGTTTATTCGACTAAAAACTGTTTCTAATTTACGAAAGGCACTTTATACTGTCTTTTTTTTTGTTCGAACACGCTTGCTACGAACGGAATATACAATAATGTACATGCTTCTCTCCAGAGGCATTACCAGCTATGGCATACAGAAAATAAGCGATAACAAGTTACCAAAACGTTAGTTCTCCACCGATTTCAAATCATTTTTTTTTTTATTTTGATCGGTAAGATGTCCATAAGAAACAATTTCTGCAGTTTTATTTTTATTAACATATTTCTGGACTGCCGCTTTAAGTATGTGGCCACTACCTTTATAGATCGTAAGGACATTATTGATTGAGATCTGTTTTTGTTTTAAGGAGTGACCAGACTTCTTATTTTACCATTATTTAATTATTGATTATTTATTTTAACATTCTAATGTTCTGATCTGAATTTTTTTTTTTTACTTAAGTAGAACTTAGATTTCCCTTGGGATCTTTGGGAATACAATACCAGAACGTGTTTATGTTGCTTTTACGCAGTCATTTTTTGGGGGGGAGAATGGTTGGATTTAAAAGAAACACATAAGCGAAAGGGAAACTTTAAAATGTTTGTCAGTTATGACAAACGGATAAGAATAGTGCATGTGTTAATGTATTAATCGAATTCGATGCAAACTTAACGCGTTTGATTTCTAATAGATTTGAAAATGTTCGGAATAATTCTGTATCAGTACTGTTCCTATGTTGTCATAATTGTTACAACGATCTGCAGTTAAAATTACAAATACCTTTTCCATTCTTAGTTGATATACATGTTTACAGTTATCAAATAGCGGATATTGTATTACATAATGCTTAAAAGTTATGTTTAGAGTTTTGCCAGTGCATGCATACTATTTGACACTACTTAAATGTGCTCGAAAATTGTGCATAGCTACTAAATGTCATTCGTTGTTATTAAAGAAAGCCTGCAGATCTATTTAGTTCGTCAGTAAACTTTATGTTTGACATTTATACTCAGATGTTCTCCTAAAAGACACATAAATAATAAATGCCGTGCGTTGTCATTTCAGTCCAAACCTGAGTTTGACGCCAGGTTCAAGAACCCCTGTTGGCTCGAACCCCTGACCTCCCGGGACCCCTACAAAAACAACACGTTCGCCACGTTTTCTCCTTCTGTCGACAGGTCCCTGGAGAGTCTGGCGGACCACTGGCGCGATGAGATCGCTACTTCCGGTGACGCCGCCACCACGCGCCTCCGCTGCCTCCCGTTCTTCCTGATCATCGGGCAGCCGAAGTGCGGCAGCACGGACCTGTTTTGGAAGGTTGCCAAACACCCGGACATCATCACGCCCCCTATCAAGGAGCTGCACTGGTGGTCCCGGAATCGTCATGGTAACTTCCCAGTACAGTGTTTTTTAGGGCCAATATTTATTTATTTTTCCATTAATATTCCAAGATAGAGGAATTTTTATAAACAATCCCAGCAATTTTTCATCAAACCAAGTATATGGATAATCTAGGTTATCTCTTTTTGCAAAATAATTCATCAGTGTTTTACATCAAAGTTCAATATTTAAAAGAAACATGTAATAAAACTAATAATGTGTTTCTAAAAAAGTAATCCCCTTTTGCCATAAAATTCCCCATCTGAAGGGCTCCTCCGCCTTTCCCCCAAAGTAGAAAAAAACCTGCAGTAAAATTCTGCCCTTTGCGTATGTTTTACGTGTTATATTAGTACAATGTATTAAGATGTATGAGAAGTGAAATACAATGTAACAATGTGTTAAAAAAAATGACATTTAAGTCAACAAATTTTGTTCAGGATATAGCAATAGACATGTCCGAGTCCGTTTTCTGGGAAGAAACAGTTCTTCGCCTCTCTGGCTTGTGGAGATCACTTGAACGCCAATTTATCAACCGTTAGCCATAATAGTTACAGAACAAAAAAGAATCTACATAAAACAGCCACACACACAAAAAACACACAGAAAATAACAGCAACAAAAAATCGATATTTCTTTTTGCTACAGTATTGAAAATTTGGGTTTTAGTGATGCTAGAGGCCAGGCGGGAAACACTAGTTATTTACTGGCATGTTTCAGGTCGGCGGTTCAACTACATGAAACTCGTTCCATTGAGCGACTACGTCGACATGTTTGACAGCGCGGGGGTGCGCCTGTACGAACAATATAAAGACCTCACTGATGACGTAGACGATGGCGTTATGATAAATAACCAGGGTGACGATTATCGTCAAGATGATCAAATAATAACGGGTAAGTTAAAAAACAAAAACTACTTGATACAACTTAAACGTTGGTTGAATACAATGTTCAGTGTTGTCGTCCAAACAGTTGGTTCATGACTTTAAATCTGGCCTTTAAAATCTGCTGAAATCGCCATACATTATTCAGACATCGAAATATAGTGATGAAAAATTACGGAGCTCATAAAATATGTAGACAGTTGTAGTCGCGTCTAATTATCTTGTGTGTTTTTTTTACAATGACATTTGTATCGCGGCACTATTGCTATATAAAACCGTTTTGTGTTTGTTGTTTGCCCATATTTTTTGTAAAGGAAAGTAACTCACGTTCTTGTTATAAAGGGAAATAACTCATCGGTTTCTAAATTCTTAACACAGGGGAGGCGAGTGTGTCGCTGTTCTGGGACAACGGAGAGTGGAACCGATTCCCGGAAAACAAAAACCAATTAGAGCCCAGAGTTATCGTTCCTCATTATATTAACCACTTCATTCCAGACGTGAAGTTGATCCTCATTCTTAGAAATCCTGTTGAAAGGTATGTATTACTTATAAACTTCGTATGGACTGCAACTTCGAATTTTGTTTGTATGGATTGTGTACAAACTTCGGTTGGACGGTGTACACACTTTGCATGGACCGATTACAAATTTTTGAAGGACAGCTAACATACTTCGTTTGGACTTCATAAAATCTTCATATGGACTGCGTAGCCACTTCGTATGGACTGATTAATGACTTCGTAAGGACTGCTTACAAACTTCATATTGACTGCGTAGCCACTTCGTATGGACTGCGTTATACTGTGTAAGGGCTGGTAGCAACTTTCATATAGACCTTGTAGATACTTCGTGTGGACTATGTAGATACTTCGTGTGGACTGTGTAGATACTTCGTGTGGACTGTGTAGATACTTCGTGTGGACTGTGTAGATACTTCGTGTATACTTAGTAATGATTGCATATAAACGACGTAAATATTGCACATAAACTACCTATGGACTGCATATTAACTTCGTATGGACTGCATATAAACAACACTTGGACTGCATATCGACTACATATGATCTGCATATTAATTTAAAATGAACTGGATATAACTATATATAAGCTGCATTTAAACAAAATGTCAACTACTTAAAAACTGTAATCGACAACGTATTTACTGTGTAGTTGTAGCAGCCAAACGTTTTTCTCTAGGTAAATAAACAGAGCGAAATAAGATGGGGAGTGGTATTCTGACACTAACAAGGGTGAAATTTTTCAGTTTTAATACTGATCTTATAGACTGCTGCAGTCGTTTCTGTCAAATATCGAATTCATCATATATTATGTTACTTTGCTCCTACTTTGCTCCTTGTATAAAGTGCCTGTCATTTTCCTCTTGCTCAAGACAGTAACCTGATTTCAGTATTTTCAAAACTGTGCGCTTTCACCCATGCACGAAGCGACTTCGAAAGTCAATCAATAATTTAGTTGTATTATAAAGTTTATTCGTCTTTTAAAATTGATAAAAATTAAATTAAAATAATATATATGCGTTTTCCAGCGTTATTAACCTACTGGGTTTAAAAAAATAGCTCTAACTATAATGGCTATGAGTGATACAAACGAATATGGTGTACAGTGGAATTAAGAAAACGCATGCATGCGTGTTTAATGCGTGGACATATTTTTAGACCAGGATCTGTTCATATTTGGATTATTTATTCATGTTTATACACTTGTGCATGTATTTAGTTCATTTTTTTTTAGCTCACCTGAGCACGAAGTGAGCTATTGGTATAGGGGACCTCTCCGGCGTCGTCCGGCGTCCGTATGCCGACAACAATTTGGCCCGTTATCGCGATAAAGACTACATTTTTTATTCAATCTTGACCAAACTTGCACAGTTTGTGTATAACCATAAAATCTTAGACGGGTTCTATAATGGGCCCGATCGGACCAGGAACACCAGAGTTATTGTCCCTGTTTTGGTCCCAAATACATCAATTCCTGAATTACTCACTTGGTAAAGGGAGGTAAATGAAGTATCGGGAAGATAATTGCCAAAAATGTGTTATTTCCCTTTGTAGCTCATTCACAGATATAACCCAGAGAGTGGAGCCTGCGTATCAATAAAATCAATGCATCACGCTGAGTCAACATGATACTTCGATTTTAGATCAGCATCATTACACATAGTAACCACTGATAGACTGCTTCTGACCTATATTTTGGCTATGTGTGCAGCAATAAAATTTTCCACTGTTCGTCCAGGCATCCAGTCAGGAAAACGATTTAAACAATAATCAATAGCTAGAATTCATGTTGTAAACAAGTAATCAGAATATAGGATTTAGATAATGTGATTCAGTGCATGAAAGGGTTAATTATTTTCTGTAGTCTTTGGACTGTTTAGTAAGTAACTTATTCAGTATCATTTAATCATGTAACTTTTGGGCTGACTGTTACATTTGAATTCGGATTTTGGAAACATTAGTAATTTTCTTACATGATTTTTGAAGCTGATGCATTATTTCTCCTTTATTGAAAAATACTTCTACATTGTTTTACATTTTCTCCTTAATTTAGAAATATGGTACACTATTTAGAGTGCACCATGCTTCTTGCTGCTTTTTGTATGGTAAATATAAGTTATGGCTTGTTGTTTGTGGACTCTTTTTATAGTTCAACAAATTAAAAGTGACTTCCCGTGCATAACTTTCATTACATTTCATTTCACCTGAGCACCTCATGCTCGATGAGCTATTGGTATAGGGGGACTGTCCTGCGTCGTCCGTAGGGCATCGGAACAATTGGGCACGTGGACGTGCAGTCTCATTAAAATCAAATCCATACAGTCAGCGGATAATATAGTAGCGACAGACAAAACTTGTTGACAAAACTTGCACAATTTGTGTATGACCATAAGATTTCATCAAGGTGCAATGATGGGCCAGATAGAACCCGGAACATTGGAGTTATTTCCCCTTCTTTGTGAGAAACTTTGCAAAAAATGGAGTTTGTGTGACATATAAACTTCATTTTTCATATAATCTTGATAATACTTACACAGCTTGTGAATGACCATAAGATCTCACAATAAACCAAGGTTTTGCGCTAATTAGGGTATAAAGAACAAAGTTATTTGCCCATTCGTTTGTGAAAAATAAGCAAAAAATGGACTATGTTCAGGATAGAGACTTCATTTTTCATTTGGGATGGCAGCAGATAGTATTTCAGCAACCGGTTAATTAGTTTTCGTATTTGAGCTGTTAACCAGTGAGCTAAATATCATGTATAAGATCTAAAACACAATTAAAATGGAAATACATCAAGTACAATGGTCTGTTGATTGAATAGTCCTAATCGATGATATACGTAATGCTGACAGTTGTCTTGTATTGATGTCTTTTGTGACTGTTTTAATTATTGTTCTGTTGAAATAAGAACAAAGCACAGTACATGGAACTCAGCTGG
This sequence comes from Congeria kusceri, assembly GCA_027627225.1. Classification (NCBI taxonomy): domain Eukaryota; kingdom Metazoa; phylum Mollusca; class Bivalvia; order Myida; family Dreissenidae; genus Congeria; species Congeria kusceri. The sequence continues at coordinate 2,512,951 of CM051034.1, read as the reverse complement.
ATGTTTGAACCTAAAAAATGTGCCATTGCAAAGATTGGATGTCAGCCTCTGTGGAATGAAAGTGTGATTGTGCATGGTAAACATATCGTTTGGTTGTGGTTCATCTTGGTCCCATCAGTTTCGACCATAAAATGCACCTGTATTGCGCCATTTAATTGCCAGGTAAATAACAGAAGTAGGCCGGGCAGGCATGAGACTGTATATCGCCTGTAGATTGCCAGGTTAGCTACAGAAGAAGGCCGGACAGGCATCTGTATTGCACCTGTCGAATAGCCAGATCAGGTTGTCTGATTTGGGTCATTTTGTAGGTGATGACATTTAGCTGATCTCTGTCATTGCCAGTACTCAGGTGAGCGCTTTGGGCCATCATGGCCCTTTTGTATATGTCTTGCCTTAGAGCTTTCATCTGCTGTCGTTTATAACCTTACTGATTTCTGATTTAGTCAGGCTTTTAAAATGTGACCGTATTCGAATTCTGTTTGTTCTTGGGGTTTCTATAGTCTTTCAAGTTACCTTCATGTCTTTAGTTTCAAAAATATTAATTTTCACGTCGTATGTTTTTACTTTCTTATTTATATTCTCTTAATGTCCCGTTTCAGGATGTATTCCGATTACTTATATTTCCATTCCACGAACAAATCTGCGGAGGATTTTCACGAGGCGGTGAAAACAGCCGTGGATTTGTACAGACAATGTGTTGATACGTCCTCCCCGAGGCGGTGCGTGTACGACCCGGTCGTGGGGAATAAAGTCAGGGTACGATATTTGATTGACGCAATAAATGTGGACGCGATAAATGTCTTGTTGGTTGACGCGATGTACTCGTTTTATCCAGCTGCCGAAATACCTTTTACTCACGTCGGTTGCATGCTATAGGACTACTTTCCTTTCTTTCGTTTAACCAACTCCTCTGTTTTCTTATGATTCTCTTTGTGTACATCAAACTCAGTAGTAGACGCTTGAATTAAATTCCCACCCTCGGTCACAAGACGCCGATTCTTTAGAATATGATACAAACTGTTAATTTTGGAGAAAAAAAAATATAAAATTTTAAATACATGTTTTTGTTTTAGGTACGTTTACGGGTTGGCATGTACTCGGTGTTTTTGCGAGACTGGTTGCAGCTTTTTCCACTCAGGCAGTTCCATATTTTACGGCTGGAAGACTATTCCCTGGACCCAGTCTTCCACGTCAAACAGATTTACCGCTTTCTTGGCTTGAGTGAGTACATAAAGAGGCGTGCCGTGGGACAACCGGGTTGATTGCATGTGCGTAAATTGTCGGTACGGATTAGCCTGTGCAGTCCGCACAGGCCAATCCAGGACGGCACTATCCGCCTGCAGTGGGTTTATGTGTAGAAGATACTTCCTTGAAAAAGAAAATACCATAAAAGCGGAAAGTGCCGTCCAGAATTAGCCTGTGCAGATTGCACAGGCTAATCCGGGGCGACAATTTACGCACATGCATTAAGCCCGGGTTTCCCACGATACGCCTCAAATTATTATATAAACCAACTTGCATAGCCTTATCCTGTTCATGCTATACAATTGTCCGAAATGTTGATGTACACGAGGCGCAGTCGGCTCAAACGAAACAAAAATATTAGTCGAATGCAGCGGGGTTTGAGAGACCGAGTCTGAGTCAGACTCAAGTCGTCTCTATAGACTCGATGTACACTACCGATAAATTACTTCGCGTCACTTTGCATCAGGCAGCCGGGCGAACGCAAGTTGTGACGCGTTTATGCGGTGATTTCCAACGCATATACAGAACGGTTTCGTTTATGCGGCGACGCGCATCGCATAAAGCAGTTATTGCTGATATGTGGGATGACTGTGCTTTTACGCATAAAGAGAATTAACTAATTGAACAATCAGGAAATATAACAACGATAACGATTCCGTGTGTTAACTTTTTCCGCTTAAGATTTATCTGGGTATTCAAGTTTTCTCAAGACCAAATTACGTGTTGTTAATTGATACAATTTTAAGCTGGAAATGTATACAGACGGGAGTCGTTCTGATGTGAAATTGTAGGAGACGCTTTACGCATAGAATGCAGATGTACGGAACCTTTCAAATTCATTATCATCGTGCAAGAAAACATGCACATACGTTCAATATGCACGAAACATAACAAATTAAATCCACTTCAGTAGATATTCCACCACAAATGTGCACAAACATACTCATACACTTCCAATATGTACTTTTACGTAAAAAAATGATCCATTTCAGGAGATATTTCGCCTCAGAAGGAGAAGGCGTTGCTGACGTCGCCGACGTCTAACGTCCGGAAGCAGTCTGACCGGGAGCTGGGCGGGATGCTGGGGGAGACGCGCGCGCTCCTGCAGCGCTTCTACGAGCCCTACAACGCGGAACTGGCCGCCATGTTGTCCAGCACGCGGTACCTGTGGGTGGACAGCTGAGAGCAGTGGAGCGTGTCGGAATCTAAAAATAGATTTATAGCTATAATATCTTCGAGACGGGCCTGAAGTGGGCAAAGTTTCATTCATGTTATTCTGAAATTAAAATATTTATGTTCAGTGAAGCACATCTGAACGTAAAATAAGATTTAAACGATAATGTTGGCGAAAATGCATGTAAACGTTTTCATCAGCCCATTTTTAGACTTCATGCTAAGAATAAAGAATGTTCTTGAAACTCCATTTTCGTGTCGCCTGAAAAGGCGACATATGATATAGGGGTTACTTTTGGTGCGGCGTCGGCGGCGGCGTCCCCTTCAGTTTGCGCGGGCAATAACTTGAGAAGTTTTTGTGCTATTATTATGACATTTTATGGAAGTGTTTGTAGGCATAAAAGAAAGGTTAAGTTCGTTTTTCGGCATAATTCTAGTTCTAGTTCTAAGAATGGTGTTAGAATTTCTTTCGGTATTCACTGCTCTGTATTCAGCAACTCTAATTCGAACATGCTTTATTTAAGATGATTTATTAATCACGTAATCACCTTGCTCTAAAATGGGCGCAAGTTTCAGACATGTAGTTTTGAAATTAAAATATAAGTATGCAGTTAAGCGTGTCGGGACCTTAACTTTAACTCAAAGGGACTACGTTAACGGAAAGAGCCTAAAGTTTGCAATATGTAAGATAAAAATCCGAATAGATAAAAATCCGAAATAAGAAGATTGACTTGGCAGGCTTTGATCCTTCAAGTAACGCACGTCGAAAACATTAGTACATGTGGTGGCTTCTCATTTTGGTCCCAAAGGCTTGTGCTAAAAAAATAGCGGGGTTACTTATGTCGGCGGCGGCGTTGGTTTTATAACAAAGTAGAATCTAAACATGCAATAATGCTTTTCTAAAAAAAATCCCCTTTTGTTGTGAAATTCCTCATTACAAAAATCGCGACATTTACGTGTACGATGGTGTCACTTAATATTGCTATTAAAATGCACAGGTGGTTTAATGCCCTAGACCTCATTTCTTATCCAAATGGTTGAGTTACGCTTTGGTGAAAAAGCCAAAACGATTCCTTACTAAAAATACTATTCTTTGTAAAAATAAGGTCCAACGTATTCCTATTGTTTTGTGTACATTTTTCGGTGTTCAACAAATATTATAGTAACATGTATAATGACATGTATAATGTAGTGATTTCGTTGCAGATAGATTTAGTGTGTAAACTGTGAACAAATCTTTAAGTCAGAAACTTATAACGTTGGTATTTATTAATTTCAAAAGTGTAAGTAAACATTTGTATGCCCCCACAAAGTGTTAATCATTAAGCGTTGCACTTGTCCGTCCGTACGTACGTCTGTGTCCAAACATGCATCATGATGGCAGATGTGTCTGTGACGCATCTAGTTGAAAATGTGTTCGTACAATACCACCATGACAGCATCACCATCGTCGTTTTTTTCGTTGTTTTTTATCGTTGTTGTGATCGACACCGCTGTCTATCGGGTTGTGAGTAAACATGACATGTTAAAATGCTCAAGTTGTTTACATTTCCTTACATTGCCCATTTGAACCCGTGTTCACAAAACAAGTTTAGCCTGATTTTTTAGTTTAAGATTAACTTGAGCCAGAAAATTTCTGGACTAGGTTAAAAAATGGCGTTCACTGAAAATATTGAATTAAAACCTTTGGTCGAATATATATTTACATACTTGTAATTTATAGTAACGCTGTGCGTACGTTTGCTTTCTGATATTAAGGTTTTAATCGAAATAAAAGATATATTAAATATATTTCAATTTAAATTATTTTGAGATTCTGCGCAGTTAAGCTGAAAGATAAAGTCCAGCTAGGTGTTATATTGATTCGACCAGTGTTTTTTAGGGCCGAAATTCCCTAAATTTCCCGAAATTTGGGGCCGAAATTCGGCCCTAATCCCCTGCTTAAAAAGAATATATTTTTCCCATTATGTTTACCTACATTTTCCCTCAGAATGTAAGCTCTATTTTGAAAAAAAAATTTATTGGACTACAGTTGGCTAAGATAGAGGCGTTTTTTCGTAACCAATCCCAACAATTTTTCATCAAACCAAGTTAAACCACGTTATCATTTGTAGCAAAACAATTAAAGGTTTTATAACAAAGTAGAATATAAACATGCAATAATGCTTTTCTAACAAACATCCCCTTTTGCTGTAAAATTCCCCTCTGAAGGGCCCCGCCACCTTTCCCCCTCTGAAGGGCCCCGCCACCTTTCCCCCTCTGAATGGCTCCGCCACCTTTCCCCATCTGAAGGGCCCCGCCACCATTCCCCCGAAGGTGAAAAAAACACTGATTCGACAGTAAATCATTTGTGAACACGGGGCCATGTTATTTTTGGAAACTAATTTTAGATGTTTATTTAAGATCTTAGTAAATCTGTTTGTAGTGTATACAAGAAATAAGTATTAGTACCATGTTTTAGTGTAAGAGTATTTAGGTGTAAAAGGTTTACCAAATATGTAAGCCATAGTGGAGATTTCTGTTATTTGCAGTAATAATACTATTTTGGGTATATTTTTGTATAATCTTTTTATAATGTTTGTATACATATTTAAACAATACTTCAGTGTTATCATTAACAAACCGATTAATTCTATCATTTAAGTTTTATAAAATAAATTGAAAACTTTTGAAAGTAGAAGGAAGTAAAAAAGACCAGCAGGCGTATTCTAGAAACATCTTAAGTTTATCTTAAACTATGTTCACTTAAGTTCCAATTTTTGTGATGTAATATTTTTAAAACTACATATAAATTTGTGAATCCATTTACTGTTCAGTAAATAATAGTTAATAACATGTTGATAATTACTACACTATTAGCACAATTTAAATATTAAATGAAATGTTAATGAAAAATGATGGGTTTAAGGTTAAGGATAAGATATTACTTAAGATGTTTCTGGAATACGGCCCCAGGTCCGGTATTCACAAAGCTTTTAAGGGAAATCTTAACTTAAGCTGTACTTAAATACTTAAGTGAAAATTTCAGATCACATTGTTTATGTGAAATCCGATGATTTCTGTATACAAAAAGGGTGAAAAACTAAACATCTAATCAATATTTACAAGTGTTAATGACCTATTTAAGAAATGGTCAGATACTTCAGGAATTTAATGATTTTAAAAAATTCACTTAAGTTTTCCATAAGGAGCTTTGTGAATACGGGCCCACACTTGCAGACTCTGGGGCCATTTTCCAGAAACATCTTAAGTGTATCTAAAAATAGCCTCACTTAAGTTCCAATTTGTGTAAGGTAATATGTTTAAACTACAAATAAATCAATGATTCCAATTACAATTTAGTAAATAGTAGTAAATAATAAGTTGATAAATAGTGAAAATTTAGCAGAATTTCATCTATACATGGAATAAAATGCGTAAGAAAAAAAGACGATTTTAAGGCTAAGGATAAGATTTCACTTAAGATGTTTCTGGAATACCCGAAGTCCAGAAATAATGAAAACACATAAACAACACACTTGTAAACTTTTGCTATGGGACCCTTTTGAGATTTTATTTACTGGTTTTTGACCTTTAAGAAACGTATCACAGAAATACTGAATGATTTTAATAGGTAATTATTGCATTGTAAAAAAAGGGTAATTAAGTAGCATTTTATTGTATCGTAAAAATTAGACACACTGCCTTGTGAAGATTTTTTTATAGACGTGTTAAGTTATGCAACTTACTGCGTTTTACATATAATATTGATTTATTCCATGTACATACCATCTGCTAGCACTATGTATATTATGTTTGTATGTGATCTCAATAACTTTGTTGAACGATCTTTAAAACTGTAACTGTATATATTATACGTATTTATACACTAACCAATTTTGCGTTGGATGTAATTACAATGACATGACCAAATTGACATATTTGTGTAATATTTCTATGAAATATAATGTATAATATTTGTATTGGATTTTGTTAGTATAACTGATTACACATCAGTTTCACTGCCTTCAAAGTCCCCATATGTTATTATTATATGCCTGTACTTTATTTGTTAAACATTTGCCGTTCTTAAAAAGCTGAAGTAATTCAATACGTGGAATATTATTTATTTACCTACTTAGAAAAATTAACGAAAAATATCCATAAATAAATATCCACAAAGACACTAAATAGAGAATGCGTTATTTTAAACGGCTCACCCCCCCCCCCCGCCCCCCAGACGTGTCAGTGATGCGTTGTTTTGGTTTGGTAGAAATTATAGACGAAACAAAATACAAGGTGTTCTATAACGATGTTAATGGAATAAATGTACATTAAAAATGAGCGACATTACATTTATAAGGGTCTTTCAATCTGCGGTCATCATAAACGGGCCGCTGAATCTGAAAAAAAACAAATGGACAGAACAAATAAAATCATCAAGCGTGAGAAAGTATATTAACAGTCTAGAAGTTAAACAGAAAAGATATGCAGATTAACACAAATACTATAAAATAAAAGAATACCATATGCATCAATCCTTTCTCGTTTTCGAAGATAGTGGCTATACAGTGTAATGTTTCCACTGTACCGTAAAAACTCGTAAGTTTTCGGACACCCTCTTTTTTAGCCAAAGTAATCATTTTTTGCAACTCTTATTTTCGGACAGTCAATATGTATACTAGTTACTAATCCAATGACAAATTTCAGGGGGAAAAGTGAACAATTGAGGTAGTGGTTCTATTACCCAGAATACGTTGTTTTGCACTATGGACGTGTCTGTGTAAAATGTCAAATTGCGGTGAAATGATTCGAAAACAAAACAACAATGCTTCGAAGCTCATCGTCGGTTTCGAAGGATAGTTCGAACACGTATACAAATTCCGCCTGATTTTTTCTTTAAAAAATGATATTTGCGTTTGTAAAACAGTGTTAACATTTCCAGTCTAATTTTATATGTAATGTCTGTTTAAGTTCAATGAACTACTAAAATGTCCATATTTATATATTGATAAGTGAGACAAAACCGGGGCTAATTTGTTTAAAATCTAGTCCACAAACATTTAGCGAAACAATCGGTTATTATTTAATATGTAAGCATTCGTTGTAAACAATGGCATTGTTCTATAAATAGTCACTGTACGAGTGCTCCGCTGGTCGATATTCTACTCGGTAGCGCACACGATTTCCACGTTTTGCTCGTGCTCGGTATTTCGAGGTTCGGCCTGTGTTCCTATGTGTGTCGTGGGTTGTGTTCCATCGTGTAGGCGCTTTACATCGGTTTAAGGGGCGGCGTATTTGTTTTTCGAGGCGGTGAAGTATCGGTTTCTTAAATGGGGTGGAATATCGGTTCTTAGAGGGTGACGTTTTGGTTTCTTCAAGGCGGTGGAATATCGGTTTCTTCGAGGGGGTGGAGTATCGGTTTCAATAAGGTGGTTGAGTATCGGTTTCTTCGAGGGGGTGGAGTATCGATTTCAATGAAGGGGGTTGAGTTTCGATTTCTTCAAGGGGTTGAGTATCGGTTTCTTCAAGGGGGTGGAGTATCTGTTTCTTCGAGGGGGTTAAATATCGGTTTCTTCAAGGGGGTGGAGTATCGGTTTCAATAAGGGGGTTGAGTATCGGTTTCTTCGAGAGGGTGGAGTATCGATTTTTTTCAAGGGGGTGGGGTATCGGTTTCTTAAAGGGGGTGGGGAATCGGTTTCTTCAAGGGGTAGGGGTATCGGTTTCTTCGAAGGGGTGGAGTATGGGTTTCTTCAAGGGGGTGGAGTATCGGTTTCTTCAAGGGTGTGAGTATCGGTTTCTTCAAGGGGGTGGGGTATCGATTTCTTCAAGGGGGTTGGGGTATCGGTTTCTTCAAGGGGGTGGAGTATCGGTTTCTTCAAGGGGATGGGTATTGGTTTCTTCAAGGGATTGAGTATCGGTTTCTTCAAGGGGTGGAGTATCGGTTTCTTCAAGGGGGTGGAATATCGGTTTCTTTAATGGAGTGGAGTATCGGTTTCTTTAAGGGGGTGGAGTATCGGTTTCTTTAAGGGGGTTGAGTATCGGTTTCTTTAAGGGGGTTGAGTATCGGTTTCTTCCATAGGGTGGTTTGGTGGTGATCGGAGCAGCGTTTTACTTTTCACAAAAGGTCAACGAAACAATTTGGCGTGGTGAAGCCAATGTAATAGACGTTCGTGCTCGGGATCCATGTGGACGTGCACGTGTAGTGGTAGCAGTTCAATCGATGTTGGTAACATTTAGTTTTGGGTTTCGGAAATGGTTTAGTTTTGACATCACCGGGGAATTAATGTTTGTATCACGGAGCTTGTTTCCTATGTACATAACACGAACTAATTTGCATTTGTCAATGCATGTCGGGTTGGTTAGAAGCGTTTTATAATTATTTATCTGGCAATGGCAATCTTCCGTTTTGAGTGGATTTGCTCATTTACTAACTCATCTCGTGGTAAATTCTACCGCTCTTACTTTGCAGCTATTGGTCTTGGTGGACTCGGTGTAGACGGGCCTCATAAATGTAGCCGACAGACACGGTAAAGTTTAATGTCCTTCAATTACATTGACCGATTCATGGATGTTTATGTCACTGTGATGTTCAATATATTTTGTGAAGGACTTTCGGACAGTTTGTTCGTGTACACTGAAATTATTGTTTGTGTACAACACATAGTTACGGAGTATTAATTTTTATCGTGTACACTGGAATTATGGTTTGTGTACATCTAATCATTACGGAGGGTTTGTTTGTTTGTTTGTTTACAATGGAATGATATTGTTTGTGTACACCTTACCATTGCAGAGTGTTTGACTGTGTACAATGGAATTATTATTTGTGTACAACTCAGAACCTTGGTTATTTTCCGTAAAGCCAACACAACCTATTGCCTCGCATGCTTCTTCATTCCAACTGGAGGATGTCAACTGTTTGTGTCAGATTGTTTATGTGATTGGAGATGATACTTTCATACAGTTTTGTAGAAAGTTAGTGTTTTGAATTTTGGGAACACGTTTGCGAGTTGCATGTGCAATCGTCAATGACGTCACTTTGGACTGTCGGAATACTTAAACGTCATTTACAGCAGACTTGATATATGCGTTGTTCTGTATCAATCTGCAAATGTCCACTTTATCTGCCAGAAGTTCATCCTCGATGGTGTCTATTTTAGAAATTGGAGACACTAGTTTCACTAGACTTAATAATCGTGAGTCCATCTTCCGGGTCATAGTAATCAATATTTGTGTGATTTTATCAGACTGTGTATTGCTGTGGATGTACTGCTGTCGATAGGACGTGTGTGCGAGTCATGTGAACACGAGTCGGCCGTTGTATACAGCATTCACCTATGGGGTCGTAAGGACATAGACATCGTAAGGATCCAGGTAAGTGTTATTTTAACTTATTTCTACGGTGCGCCATAAGGACAAAATCAATTTCAAAATAATTTATTTCTTAAATACGAAATAAAAACAACTATAAGTGTGTCCTGTCCCTGTAGGGGCACCATATATACTTTGCTAAGAGAGTATATTGTGCACACTTACAACGCTGGTGCATAACAATTCTGATAATTTATGTTACCGTTTTACGCCGATCTTCCGTAACTAGTTCACGTATACGGTCGACTACCTTTGCGTCGAGTGATGGTTGGCCCCGTCGTTCTCGGTCAGTGACTTCGTCAAATCCTTCGCGAAACCGCCGGTGCCACTCACAAACTATCGTCCTAAACAGCTTTGTTGCCGCATCCTTTTGAATTAACTTAATTCTTAGTATCTGTAAGCGTCGTCCCGACTTAAACGTAATGTTTGCATGACAGCGCGTTCCCCGTTACTTTTAACGTTCGTGATTTCGTATTTCTTCTACAAGCATACGCATGTAGACACAATTTTATTTTCGAAGCGTTGTTTTTGAAGTTCAAAAGCCACAGTCCGGGAACTTTATGAAAGACCCTGGTATTTCGGCCACAGTTTGTACGGTGTTTAAAGTACGATTTTTTTTTATATAAGGTTCTGCGTTGACCACTCTAATGCGGTGACCCTATGTTTTACTCGTATATTAGGGTTTGTTACGTGTTTTTTGCAGTGTGCTATATTGTATTAGAAATACCATAAAATATCCGATAATTTGGATACACAAAAATATTCCCAAATTGAAGGTGTCAGAAAATTTATAGACACTATGACAATATTGCAATTACGTTCCCATATGTCCGGTGTATAACGTTTTTTGCCGAATACACACGGATAGTATCGATTAATGATTTCGCGTGCTTGTTAAAAACCACCAATTAAAGTATTATTAATTTTTAGCGATGTTTGCAATTAGATTTAAATCATTTCATATGTTTCATTTTGTTTTGACAGAAAATTACGCCAAGACTGCATTTTTGTCAACCGAGTTCAAAGATGAATAAATTAAGCAGAATTTATTGGTAAATAATTAAGAATGGTTCCTTAATAGGATAATTTCAACAGCATATATGTTACGCATGCGTAAATAAATTCCTTCATTGTTACATATAAAATATTCAATGTTTGATCTCAATTTTTACCATGACCAAGCGACTTCCCAATATATCACCATACATTGTTGGAAAGATAAGGCCATAACCTTTTAAAAAAAAACAGTATGTCAAACATTTCTATACGTTGTAACTCCAAATATTTACCTTAGAATTACCACACCGGTTTTAACAGGCATGGGGGCTGCCATTTTGTGCATGAATACATGGGCCAAAAATTATGAAGCTGGGAACCACTACACAAACAAGTGGTGCACAAAACAGCCATTTTTCTTATTGCTTACATATATACCTTTAAAATGATACCAAAACATATCATTTAAACTGTATTTTACAAATTATATGCATCCTGCACTCAGCCACACTTGCTTATTATCTAACTGACAGCATGTAACCCTGAGGTTGTGACTTCCGTTTTGGGGTAATTAGACCTATAATTAATATACGATATCAATACCGGTGTACACAATTCGGTAAACCCATTATTTATGGCACATGGCTCTGAACCCATTGACGCTAATGTAACGGTCCGCCGCCTCCACTCATTCTTCTGCCAGGTTTTATGACCTTCATCCGGTTGTAAAAAACACATGTGCTATGTATCACCGGATTAACGCAAACAGGTTAGAAATGTCCGAAAATTAAGATTCATTAATTATGGTTTAAGATCAGGATGTCCGAAAATATACAGTGACAAAAAATATTTTGGTCCAAAAAGAGGGTGTCCGAAAATTTGCAGTGTCCGAAAATATAGATATTTTACAGTAGGTCACTTAACTGAAATAAAGCACCTATCAATATTCCCCCCCCCCCCCGGTGGGTTAACCCACTGGAACTAATTTTTTTTGTTCGGGAGAGGGGGCGGGCTTATTCCCCACCCTAGACCCAAGCTTTTTAGTCTTAATCTCTGATGGAGATGCTTGGTGTATCAAAGTGCCCAATATCACCGGGATTTAAAATCCGACCAGTATATTTCCAAGGACCCGGAATCATTCGGGCGTGTCAAATTCCCGCCTGTCGGGAATCGCTTTCAGTCGAAAGTCCCGTATATGCCCACCGCTCCCCCCCCCCCCCCGGGGAATATTGATAGGTGCACACAGAACTGTATGATGTTATTGGTGATTTAGCCGGAGGTTCATATTGTTGAGGTTTCCGTACTGGGCAGTATGTACGCACGTTTATATTGGTTTGACACATGGAGTTGTGGTTTCTTATTAATATTTCTTGCAAGTCTATGCTATCGTTGAATATTCAAGTAAAATATCATATTTTAATGTGTACATGTCTGTCTGTCGGTCGGTAGACCGCATTCCTTTCCGCTTTCCAAATGCAACAGATTTCATAGGATCTTCACAAAACGTTATGAATGTGTTTGTGTGCATAACATATCGTCGACCAAGTTCGAAAATCAGCCGAATCGCAATAGAAATTGCGGAGTTGCGACTCTTGAATTTTTTTGTAATTGGCTTTTTAGCTGTATGTCTCGGCTAAGTTCGATAATCTGCCGAATCGCCAAAGGAACTGCGGAGTTATGACTTTTACTAATCTATCTAAAACTGACCTTTGCGGTCCCTTTCCATTTCTTTATGTCCAACATTCTTCAAAACTGGATGCAAATGTTCGTACACGTTATATTTTGGTCAAGTTTGATGCTGGTATTCAGCCGAATCGCCACGTGCGCTTCCGAGTTACGACCCTTGAATTATCTAAAACCCACATTTTAAGCTGAGTACGCTCATTTATGCACCTATCAATATTTTCCCCCAAGGCGGGGGTGGGGGGAGCGGCGGGCAAACCCAGGGGAATTTGACTAATTCTATTTTGGGGATCCAATTTCCCATCCTAAAGTGAATAATTTTTTTTTTGAATCCCTCAATTGGGATGCTTAATTGGTATCAAATGGCCCGGGGGGGGGGGGGGGGGCAATATTACCGGGAGCTAAAATCCGAACAGTCTATTTCCCGGGACCCGGAATCATTCGGCGTGTCTTTTTCCCGCCTGTCGGAAATTACTTTTAGTCTAAAGTCCCGTATATGTCCGCCGCTCCCCTCGTTAGGTTAAAATGTTGATAGGTGCATTAAGATCAACAGTTCTTATTCGACCGTAACCGAACTTGATGACATTTCATGGTTTTAATAAGTTGGCCAAACTTGAGAACCAGCCATATCACCACTGACGTATAGAAGTTACAGTCCTTGAACTATGACGTATAGGAGTTACAGTCCTTGAACTACATTGTATTTCACTTTAAAGATTGCGTGATCCTGGCAGCATACCTGCCTTTCAAGCAGCTCTTCTTTATATAGAATCACATGTATGAAATTATATGAAATTGTATTGGTTTTACACCAAATAATAAGTTGTTTGGAGTCGTGACAATGGAATAGTATGGAGTTGTGTGAAATATTACCGTGATACTTTTGTTTACTTGTACGTTGTAGTGTGGAATTGTAAGGACTGTGCATTTCTATGGAATTGTATGGAGATTTATGGAATTGTACGGAGTTGTATGGAATTGTACGGAGATGTATGGAATTGCACGGAGATCTATGGAATTGTACGAATATGTATGGAATTGTACGGAGATGTAGGGAATTGTACGGGGATGTAAAGAATTGTACGGAGATGTATGGAATTGTACGGAGACGTATTGGAATCGTACGGAGATGTACGGAATTGTACGGAGATGTATTGGAATTGTACGGAGATATATGGAATTGTACGGAGATGTATGGAATTGTACGGAGATGTATGGAATTGTACGTAGTTGTATGGAATTGTACGGAGATAAATGGCATTGTGCGGAGATGCATTCGATTTGTACGGAGATGTATTGGAATTGTAAAGAGATGTATGGAATTGTACGGAGATGTAAAGAATTGTACGGAGATGTATGGAATTGTACGGAGATGTATTGGAATTGTACGGAGATGTTTGGAGTTGTATGGAATTGTTCGGAGATGTATTGGAATTGTACTGAGATATATGGAATTGTACGGAGATGTGTGGAATTGTACGGAGATGTATTGAATTGTACGGCGATGTATGGAATTGTACGGAGATATATGGAACTGTACGAAGATGTATGGAATAGTACCGAGATGTATGGCATTGTACCGAGAAGTACTGAGTTGTATGAAATCGTACGGAGATTTGTGGTGTTGTACGGAGTTGTGACATTTATTAGCATGAGGGGTGAGTTAATTGTATTAAGGTGTGAACATTGCCTATCTGAATAAGTCTTTCTATGCGCAATTTGGCAAAAACTAAGGTTGCTCAGCAACACTAACACAGTTTCAATTATTGTAAGAAATGTAATGTATACAAAAAATTATTACAAATAAATAACAAATTTAGGCAATAGAAAATAGTACAAATAGCAAAGTAATAACAATGTAAGATGTATGGTTGACATACAAGCATTTATGTTATTCAGTAACAAATGTTGATAAAATAATAACAACACTCGTGTATGAGTCTGCATAAGCCTGGTAAATTAATTACCCTATAAACTCCACATACATACTGCCAATAGCAATATATTTTCATCGTATTTCTTTTTGCTAAATCCTGCAAAAAGCATTTTATTTCCATGTCTTTTGCTAAATCCTGCAAAAAGCATTTTATTTTCATTGCTATGTCTTTTGCTAAATCCTGCAAATAGAGTTTTATTTCCATTGCAATGTCTTTTGCTAAATCCTGAAAACACTATTTTATTTTCATTGCAATGTCTTTTGCTATTGCTGGCAACGAAATTTGGATTTGCAGGACTTTAAGAATATAAATGCTAGATAAATACACATAAGAGAGTAATAGTTCTCAATTTTTGTACAAGCCCTACAATCACTTATAACTCTTATGATTCATTTTCCAAATCTATATAGCTTTTTAGTAACAACTTAGTAAATTTCATATAAAGTTGTCTGTCTCATTCATGCAGAGTTCATTTTACACTTAACGGTTTTATTCGATGAAGACTGAACATTTGTTTATTAATGTACGATCATGTGTACAAAAATCATTAAATTTAACACTGAAAATTTAATCTGAACATAAGACGAGATTTTCCTTTCTGGACACTAAACTTTATACATGAATATATAATAAAAAAAATACGAAGAGAATTGTAAAATGGTTCATGAAAAAAGGGTATCATTCCCACAAAAAAAGACCATGATTAATACAGTAAATAATTGAAAATAATTCAAGCGGTAAAAGTTTTGTTAATAACGCGTGCAAGTGTTTTAGTCTATTGAGTTACACAAACCAGTTAATTATAATCATAGAACACCGTACTTCTTGGGAGTTGTATATCAAATATAATTAAGAAATAATGTTAGAGTTGTTTATCAGCTAATAAACAACGATTCGGAGTTCTGATGCGTAGGAATTAAACGAGGCTGTTGGCCCGAGTGGTTTAATATACTGCATCATCTGACAAACAACGAAAAGGCGAAAATTACAAAATTACATTTGCAATTAAAATGCAAACTATATTTGGCAATTTCTGAATGTACAGGTTGTTTAATGGTAGTTTGATAACCGTTCATTTTGTTCTTTGTCTGCACGTGTCATGTTAGAACTCAGTATAATTAATAAACTTACTGTGAAGAATATATTTTTGACTACCTATCACCCAATGTTATATTAAATGTTTCTTCAACCATCTACATGCGATACAAACATGACAAGATGTTGTCTTTGATTGTATATACACAACTAATGTTGCAGTCTACATTTTCATCATGGGGCAATCAATATTCGCTCTATAAGTCATTGTTAGTATAAAAATAGTTCTAAAAAATATATAATATACAATAAATGTATCAGGGATGATTGGTTTTCACACAAATTATGAAATGAAAATACATAAATAGTACAGAATATGGAGGCTTTTCAAGCATGCAATGTTCACAACAACAACTACAATCGCAACTCTAATATCTGCTACTATATATGTATAATACTTCAAAAAGACAGAACTGACTATGTACATAGCAACTGTTTCCATGCCAACATCGTCCAAGGTATTGTAATATCAGCTCAACAGTAACAATTTCAATGACGCAACAACAACACAAAATTAAAACTAATATCCCTTTATCTATTATCATGTACAATGTGTACACATGTTAAGACAATAGAACTTCCACAAATGCCAATCAAATGCAAATAAATCTGCAATTTTAACAAACCACAGCACTTGGATATTTTGTGTTTAACGATTAAAATATTTCACACAAAAGACCATTTCGTAATCTTTGTTATATCTGATGAATGAAACTTAATCCTGTAACAATAGTCATCGTAGCTGGGAAAATGTTTAAACTATTTGTGGCAAAAGCTCATATGGTATATTGTTTAAAACTTACGGATTTGCTGTTTTAATAATGTTAAAACTGTTAAATAAGCAAAATTTAATTGATTTACATGATTAGAAAAATAAACAATGACACTACCAGTATATAGATAATTGGTCGTAATATGTAATGTCCACAGTAGAGACATGGGCCCTTATTGACAAAGCTCCTAAGGAAAATCTTAACTTAAGATGGACTTAAGAGAATATTTCAGATCAAATTTTCTAAATGAAATCCGATGATTTCTGTTTACTAACAGGTATAACATAAAACATCTACATACTATTTACTAGTTTAGAATATTTTAATGTAAAAT
The DNA here is from genome assembly GCA_027627225.1 of Congeria kusceri. NCBI lineage: Eukaryota > Metazoa > Mollusca > Bivalvia > Myida > Dreissenidae > Congeria > Congeria kusceri. Next base: position 2,496,362 of record CM051034.1, on the reverse strand, counting down.
GGCCTATACATGAAACAGCCAGAGACTGACAGATATTTAATAAATTTAAGAAGTGTTAAGTTGTCCCAACCGTTCTCGAATAAGTGTACTTACTACGCATTTAATGCATATTTAATGCTGCAGTATTGGCACCGTATTTTTTCTGCGCTTAATATGCATTTAATACACTTGAACATGCAGAAAAAATACACTTTCTACAGAAATAAAGTTGATTTTTTGTGCATTTTTCCTGCATTAACACACTTTAGTGCATTTAAAGCGTATTTTTCTCTTTGAAACAATACACTATATCTTCAAAAAATATACTTAAGTGTATTTAAAGTTTATTTTCTGGTGCATTAATACACTTTTTTTGTAAAAAATGCAGAAAAAGTACAGAAAAAATACACTTAGTGTATTAAAAGTTTATTTAATGCACATTTAACGCAGAAAAAATATGGTGCCAAAACCGCGGCGTTTAAAACGCATTAAATGAGTATTAAATACACTTTTTCGCGAAGGGTAGGAGCTGTGTGCTTACGTTTTTGGCAGATAAATGGCTCAAGTACCATCAGGGCTGTTATTCACAAAGCTTCTAAGGGAAATCTTAAGTTCTACTTAAGTGAACATTTCAGATCAACTTGTCTATGTGGAATCCAATGGTTTCTATACAAAGAAGGCTGCAATACTAAACATATAAACAATATTTACAAGTTTATAACATTTCAATGTTAAAAGACCTATACACGAAACAGCCAGAGACTGAAGGAATTGTATGAATTTAAGGAATTTACTAAGGAGCTTTGTAAATATGGGCCCAGGATGTGCATTTATTGTTTTCAGAACCACAAGTATGATTTTACATTATATTACATAAACGATTTCATTTTATTTGACATTTACAGATATAGCCCCTGAAAAATGGGGTAATTTTTTTAAACAAATCCCTGCATGCAAATGGCGGGAAATTAGAAGTTGGTACAATTACCTATGAAATGTCAGAAAATTTACAATGGAAAGTCGATGGCCACCAGGCTGAGGTCACTTCACAGAACTGTAATGGAAAGTCGATGTCCACCAGGCTGAGGTCACTTCACAGAACCCACGGCCCATATTCACAAAGCACCTTAAAGTTCTTTATTTATTTTTAGCTTTTTCATGTACAAGTTATGTTGCTATTAAATGTTTCTTACCTAGTAAATATTACTTAGATGGTTCATACTCGTATTTTACCCTTTTGTAAACATAAGTCAATGGATTTCACCTCGAAAATTGGATCTGAAATTTCCACTTAAGTTAATATTTCGCTTTAGATGCTTTGTGGATACCGCCAATGGTTTCATGACATTTTTCCATGTGACATTTTATTTCAACAAAACATTCCCTTCTCGAAAAAGCGTATGTAATACGCATTTAATGCGCATTTAACACTGCAGTATTGGCACCGAATTTTTTCTGCATTAAATGCGCATTAAAAACACTTGAAAATGCAGAAAAAATACACGTATTTTATACAGAAAAAAGTGTATTTTTTCTGCATTTTTCCTGCATTAATACACTTAAGTGCATATAAAGTGTATTTGTTCTCCTTGAAAAATACACTGTATCTTTTAAAAAAATACACTTAAGTGTATTTTAAGTGTATTTGCTAGTGCATTCATACACTTTTTAAAAAAAACGCAGAAAAAGTAAAGAACAAATACAGTAAGTGTCCTAACAGTGTATAAAACGCGCATTTAATGCAGAAAAAAATATGGTGCCAATTTCGCAGCGTTTAATACACTTCTTCAAGAAGGGTTAGAGCATTCCTTCTCATTCAATAATAAACTTACACTTTGTGCTGGCAGCTTAATTAGAGCAAAATATCTATCTGATGTTAATACATATAAATACACAACAGCTTGCATAGGCATTTCAAAAGTATTTTTCTGAGTTACATACTTTATTCAGGGCTTGCATTAAGGGAAGTTTGGGAGTAATTTACTCCCAGTTTTTGTCACGGGACTTCCAAAATTGCAGCCATGGAAGTATCAAAAAGTCAAAAGGAATTCTTAAAACTTCCAATATCCAACAGTTGGAAGTGAGGACAACATTTTCATCTAAGTGCAAGCCCTGATTATAAATCAAAGTTTACAATAGGTTTGAAAAACAACAACATGAAGTGAAAAACATGCCTGAAGTACAATAATAGCTATACTCAGAGTAGTGATATATGCTGTGAAAATTGTCATGGACATATTTATGTAGCACAATACTGTCAAAACTTACAAATATTATGAGCAAAACTTCCAGAATCAAAGGCCAGGAAGTTCAAACTTCCAGTTTTCAAACATTAATGAAAGCCCTGCTTTATTACAACAAACACTGCATTTGTTCACCATACAATTACATAAGCAAGCATACATGTTTATCATATTGCTAATATCTTGATATAAAATGTTAGCAAACAAAAAACTTATTGAGAGACCAAGCACAGATAATCTCTGTAACGTAGGAAACTAATTTCTGGTCAAATTTATATTTTCACTGTTATTTATTCTTTGACATTATTCGGGAATGAAGAAAACACCCCTTCTCAAAAAAGTGTATTAAATACGCATTTAATGCGCATTAAACGCTGCGGTATTGGCATCGTATTTTTTCTGCGTTAAATGCGAATTAAATACACTCAAAAATGCAGAAATATACACTTATTACAGAAAAAAGTGTATTTTTTCTGCATTTTTCCTGTATTAATACATTTAAGTGCATTTAAAGTGTATTTTTTCCCCTTGAAGAATACACTATCTCTTTTTAGCGTGCATTAATACACTTTTTTGTAAAAAACGCAGAAAAAAACACAGAAAAAAATACAGTAAGTGTACTAACGGTGTATTAAATGCACATTTAATGCAGAAAAAATATGGTGCCAATACCGCAGCGTTTAATACGCTTCTTCATCAACATTCATGACTGCATCAGTAAAATTGATTTTATCACAAAATTGTATACTTATATTAACTGAACAAAATGTTCACAATAAAATAGAACCGTGTCAGACACAGTTTTTCAGGACAGTCAAAACTATCAAAGATACAATTAGTTTTAGCAAAAGGGTAATGGAAAAATGGAAAAAATACAAGTACTGTCTGAATTTAACAAACTTACTTAAATCATAATTATGAATTGGCCAGATATATGTGAAAACAAGAAGTGTAACAAATCCATTATATTTCTGATGTCTTATTTTAACTTCACATAATACAGTGTTTACCGGAAGAAGGAAAAACTTTTAAACGATGAGCTGTCTCATGTCAGATCTGATAAATAAATAATGTAAATATTTTACACTATGACTGTTTAATTGGCTTCTGCAACATTAAATGTCAGTATTTAAGTAACATGTTCAACGTTGGATACAAATTCCAACAAAATATTAATGACTTTTCACATCTATGCTTACATCAGAGATGTCAATGTTGTATTGTGTTGTATTTAGCACTGAGTAAAATACAATATAATGAAATACTTGCAAAAAGAAATAATATGCATAGTTTTCTACCATTTCCGCACTATGGAATGGGCTGTTGTATTGACAAGATATCATAGAAAATATATCAAAATATTAAATTTGCGTTCATGTTTTTGGTAAAGATTTTACTAAAGTGGTTTCTGTTGCCTTGTTGAGAACAAGCCGACTTTTCTTGAATGTGTTCACTATTTCTAGTAGCGATGGAAAGGTCTGAAAAGGAGAAAACAAAACACAATATTACGCTTCTCAAAATTGCTGACAACAGGTTAGTTTCTAGAATGAAAGATGAATGCAAGGTTATGTTTTATGTCAATAGCATCAGTTGAATAATAAAAAAAAAAAATTGTACAAGAAGAAAAAGGGGGAATAACTCCAAAAATACTTATGCAGGGAGTATGGAAATTGTGCATGACACTTAATCTTATTGCGTGAATTAAACATTCTTCACCATTTATTTCACAAAAATGTGAATTAAAGTTTGATCATCAACTTAATAATGACCTAATGCTTTGACCTTTCTAAAATTTCTTCATGTGCGCTATAACTTTATCCATTATTGGGTAGCTGGATTTCACGACACAAAACTTAATGGGTACGGGACATATCTTGAATGGTAACAAAGTTCCGCCCACTGTACTGACCTGCGTGCTGGATCCAACCTGATACTCTCCAGTACCATTCTTTCTGATTGGAAGATTGAAATCGTTTCTTGCAAAGTATATCTGTAGCGTAAATGGCTGCGCAGGATTTTTTGTACTTCTTCGAATAAGGTACATTCCATCCTGAAAACAATAAGGTACATTCCATCCTGAAAACAATAAGGTACATTCTATCCTGAAAACAATAAGGTACATTCCATCCTGAAAACAATAAGGTACATTCCACCCTGAAAACAATAAGGTACATTCCATCCTGAAAACAATAGGTAAATTGGCAAAATTAGGGACTGACAGATTTTTCAGATTTAAAAGAAGTCAGAGTAGAAGTTGTCAAAGGGTTTTTACTGTGCAATCTACTGAAATTTTCAAAATAGAGTATGTCAAATGTTTATCAAGAAACGTGATGTTAAGCTACACAGAGTTTTTATGCCCCCCGCATCTCTATGTGGGAGGCATATAGTGATTGTCCTGTCAATCCGTCCGTGACAAGGTTAAGTAGATTTTACTGTTTCGTCTAACACCAACACCGCTTACAACAACACTTGGATACTTACATAGTTGTTGCTTATGACCGTTCCCTATTCACCCGTATCACCCAACCTCACTTTAACTTTGACCTTGATCTAATTTGCACTTAGAATAATTCAAATGGGCTGTTTCTTGTTTAACTAGATTTTACTGTTTTGTCTAGCACCAACACCTCTTGCTACAACACTTGGATACTTACACAGTTGTTGCTTATGACCATCCCCAATCCACGTATATGACCCAACCTCACTTTGACCTTGACCTTGACCTAATATGGACTGATAATAATTCAAAAGTACCATTTATTGGTTCACTACATTTTACCATTTCGTCTCACATCAACACCGCTTACTACATCACTTTCAGGATACTTACACAGTTGTTGCTTATGATCATTCCCAATCCACCCATATCACCCAACCATACTTTGACCTTGACCTAATTTGGACTTTGCACTTAGAATAATTCAAATGGGCTGTCCAGCACTAACCGGGGCACGTAAGTTTATCGAACACAGTGTCTCGTTCTTTACCATATTTTGTTACAAATTATTTCACGCAATTTTCTTTACCCTATTATATGCAAACAGTTTCTCTTTGGCCGCCTCTCTGGATATACTGCCATGGTACCACTTCTGTAACTGTAACTGCGCCTGTAACACATTTCCATTGTCACGTCAAATCTACTGATCATAAATTTGTTTGTTTGTGCGCTTCTTGTGAAGGCCATGGTCATCAAGTAAAATCTAACCTCTAACTTCAAAATCATACGTGGCGCGTCGTGAGAAAACCGGTCTTAATGCATGTGCGTAGTGTCGTCCCAGATTAGCCTGTGCAGTCTGCACAGGCTAATCCGGGATGGCACTTTCCGCTTTCATGGTATTTTCTGTTTCAAGGAAGTCTCTTCTAACCATAAATCCACTTTAGGCGGAAAGTGCCGTCCTGGATCAGCCTGTGCGGACTGCACAGGCTGATCCGGGACGACACTTTACGCACATGCATTAAGTCCGGTTTTCCCACGACGCGCCTCATACGTTTTCTTATTGAGTCCATGCATAAATGACATTGTGCATAGTTAATCATCTACTAAGGCCACAATTTGTTTATTTCTTGGTACTCGGACATTTTTGGAAAAGTGTCCGGTTGGAGGAGGGAGAAAAACACAAAAAACAACAACACAGAATTGAAAAAACTAATGACTAGAATTTCACAAACGGAAATGGGCAGTGATATTAAAATCTTAATGCTTATTACTTACAAAAATCACATTACACAACATTATCTTAAGCACTACATGATAACCATGACATTAATAAAAAAAAATTGCATTCCGTGTAACAGGTTGAAACCCTTTCACAAGGTCATTTTTACGATATCGGTTGCATTCCAAAAGTTTTATTATTTTAATTATTTTTGCAAAAAAAAATCGGGTCGGCGGATCCAAGAACCAAGAAATAAAAAAACCTCTGGCCTAATGATCCACTACATGTATATCATTTCCTATTGCTAACTTCACTGTAAACAGATTCACCAAACTGATATTTATTTTTGCTAATATTACATTATAAAAACAAAAAGTGAAAACATTTAAGATGAAACTTAAGACATCATACACACCTCTGTTGGTTCTTTTGGCCCCAAAGTTGGAGGGGCTGAAACTGGCAGAGGAAAACACAGTCAGTGATGTATAAACCGTTATGCTTCTTAAGTGTGTATATATAACTTTTGGAATCAACTCTTTTCAAAACAAGAAGAGGAAAGTGACAAAATAACACTTAAATATGCTTTGTCAACATTTGCAACATAATTTAGTATTGTGTCACCTACAGCAACTGTCATGTCAAACGAGTATATAAATGTATTGAATTTTTTAGGCTGTACAGATGAAAAAAAAATGCAATAAAAAAACTAACCAAAATATTCCTTTCACATCAGGGTTTTCTGAATTATTTTTTTTGAATTCCAATAGAAATATGGCAACTGACTTTATTTGATTTTTATCAACGACACTGTGTATGCAGTGAGATCATACATATATACACACTTTAATATGAAGTTATCAATCATTTAAAATAAATTATCATTCATTGGTATATAATTTACCCAGGGCATTCATCAGAAACGTTGTGATAAAACAACTAATTATATCCATGTTCCTAGTTATTTTCTTTAACCTTTAATGGTGAAATGTAATATTTTTTCTATCAAAACAAAAACTCAGCTTCGGCGACTGTCATAATGCATATTTATAATTGTTACTATCATCCTTAGCAAGTATCTTATAATTTTAGTGCCAGTATTCCCAATATGATCACCTGATTACAGCATTTTAAACGAGGCCACTTATGCTATAGCATGGACATATTAACCTGACACTGACCTTAATGCATGAATACATAACAAATCCATTACGATGAATATACAATGTATTAGATTTCGTACTGGAATCGAGTTAAAATTTATGTAAGCTTTGACCACCAAAAATACAGTTATGGTACCAATAAATGTGTGAAACATGTGCATGAACAAAGCGGAGTATATATTAGTAAACGCGTAAATATGCTAATAGAGTTCATCAGTGTCAGGTCAATGTGCCCGAGATATTGTACTTGTGAAAAAGATCATAATATCGTAGAGCATGGATTTGTAAGAGCAACAAGACCTTCACTTGTAACCGAAATCCCTTGATTGTAGAACATATGTTTACCTGTCGTTTCAACATGCGAGGAAGGTGGTGGTGGTAACACTCTATTCTGAGCTGGCAACTTTGGGGCTACAAAAAAAAGAACAATGTTGGCACAATTAGGAAAAGTTGGTTAAGTTTTTTCTTTGTTTTTAGGTTCGACCTCTTTATTTTAGCTGATAGTGAGAAACGCCTGGCGCTCACCCCAGTCTTTGAAATAACCCACTTGCCTGAAGCCCAGGACAAATACAAAACTATTCAGGAAAGTCAAAATGTTAACCTGTCTGCCCAAATGGGCAAGTACAAGAAGGATGCAACCCTTCTCAAAAAAGTGTATTAAATGCGCATTAAACGTTGCGGTATTGGCACTGTATTTTTTCTGCGTTAAATGCGATTTAAGTACACTGGAAAATGCAGAAAAATACACATATTTACAGAAAAGTGTATTTTTGTCTGCATTTTTTTCTGCATTAATACACTTAAGTGCATTTAAAGTGTATATTTTCTCCTTGAAAATACACTCTATCTTTTAAAAAAATACACTTAAGTGTATTTTAAGTGTATTTTCGAGTGCATTAATACACTTTTTTTGTAAAAAACGCAGATAAAATACATTAAGTGTACTAACGGTGTATTAAATGCACATTTAATGCAGAAAAACTATGGTGCCAATACCGCAGCATTTAATACACTTCTTCGAGAAGGGAACATTATATATTTTAAAGGTTCATTTACCAAAAAAACAACTACGTTTAGAATGTTTTCTCTAAATATATCATAATGATTTGCTTTTCTTTCCATGTGAACACATAAACATCGTCACTATCATTTGAACTGATACGGCAACCTGTACATTTTATTTTCTGATTTCGGACAAGTTCAGGTAGATTCTGGCAATTTAAAATTGTACCGCATTATGACCAAATTGGGCAAGTCGTTCTTAAAAAAATATTAAGAAGTCTGGCTTAGGCGCAAAAAAAAATATGTTTGTTTCAGGTAACATGCCCAAAAAATTAGGGTAGGTAGGTCGGGATTTTTTTTTTTTTTTTTTTGGTAAATGGTCAACTGGAAGATTCTAAAACTGAATAAATATTCAAAACGTATCAGTAATATCCTAAAACATAAGTGGATACTATCAAAACAAAACACTTATTTATCCGAAAACACATTGAATTATTGAAAAAGGTAAATAAACCAAATATCAATCTGACAAACCCAATAAAATGTTCTAGGGTTGGGCATTTTTTTAGGGTAGGTCGGGTTACCTGAAACAAACATGTTATTTTTTTACGCCTTACTGAGACACTTTTGAGTCTATGTTCTGGGTAGAACCAGTACACGGCAGACATACAATGATCGCAGCTATCCTATAAATTAATTTGATAAAGATACACACTGACCTTTAAATTGTTGCAAAATCTTAAAAACAACACAATATACCAGAGTCAATCTTATCCTGTGCATTTTCATAGTCCTCTTCTGTCGGTGTCGGGTTCTGAAACACAGAGAGATGTTGGAGCCCGTTTATTAACCTAGTCACTGTAAAAGAAAATAATTCAGGGGATAAAAACTAAAAGTATATATGAGGTGTGTCGTGGGAAAACCGAGCTTAATGCATGTGCGTAAAGTGTAGACTGCACAGGCTAATCCGGGACGACACTTTCCGCTCTTATGGTATTTTCGGTTTCAAGGAAGTCTCTTCTAAACATAAATCCACTGTAGTCAGAAAGTGTCGTTCCAGATTAGCCTGTGAGGACTGCACAGGCTTATCCGGGACGACAGTTTATGCAAATGCATTAAGCCCGGTTTTCCCATGACTCACCTCATATATATATATATATTACTTAACCACATAATTGGCTTTAAACCATCAAATTATTATATAAAGGGTGTTTCTCATAATAAATTCAAAAATGATGATTATTCATGTAAATGTACACATGATAAGGATAAGAATGCAATCTGCACTTGCAGTGAAATACTCACTGAATGCACATAACATAACATAGTCCCGTACCGAATAGAAAGTTTGTAGAAAATTAAAACTCAGGTCCCTTATTCACCAACAGGTTCTTAGACTTTTGACTTTTTGAAAAGAATATTCTTAAACTTTCTGTTCTTAAGCCTCAGTCACACATTCCAGATTATGGCTCCCGACAGCACTACAATACAAATGATAAAAAAAAGTCGGGAATGCCGGGACGCTGTCTGCAGCTATCGGGACACTGTCGGGACTCTTTCGGATTGCATTTGGGAAAGTTGGGACTTTGTCGAGACGCTGTCGTGACCATATTCGATCTTTGGATCAAAAATTGAATTTCAAGCCACGAATCTCAGAATATTGTCCGGACCTTTGACATATTTGATTCGGGATGCTGTCGACTCAAGAACGGCAGGAAAAATCAGGAATGTGTGACTGCGGCTTAAGAATTATATTTATTTGAATAATACTTGGTATTCATCAATGCTTCTTTTAGCATTCTTTATTTAGAATATTATAATACATATTGTTACTAAAAATAGTAACAAACTGATGTGGATTACGGGCCGTTACTCGGCTCCGCTGAGCCGATATAATATAATTGGCCGCAGCCTATTTTTCGATAATCGAAGAGAATCTGATCGCGCGACGTCAACAACAACGAATGGCGTATTTAGTCAAAATTAAACGCTTATATCCGAAAATGCAAATACTGAATATTAACGAAAGTTTGTAGTTAAATTAATTAAATATATAGGATCTATAGCCTATGCATCTTTGAGTTTGAGAAGAAGAATCACTGAACAAAAATGAACAGATCGGAAACTTTTACTTTACCTCAATTTCGATCCATTGCTTCCAACAATAAAAATCCAACAATACTGAAAGCACTTCAATTCCCTTTTGTTGTATCCATAAGCCTTAATTTTTAACAATCATGATATTAATTGCATGTGAACCATTCTGACCAGAACACGATTTACAAAATCGCAATGACTGGTAAGAACGTTTGATTTTATTTCGGTTCAAAGTCTCAAAATATATTATTTATCCAACTGACACATTCATCATTCAAAATTCGTCCATGCACGATTTATTAAACTTATTGTAATGTATTTTACTAAAAATAAAAGCAAACACGACATAATCGTTGTCACAACAAAACTGAGAGTCCAGCCAAAACTGGTTTGTTTTGTCACAGTTTTTCTGTTTATAAATTACGTCATTCGTTAGAATTGCGTCACGTATTGCGTAATTAGTTGAATGTTAAATAAAAGTACGAAAAGTTTGTTTGGTGTTTTTGTTAACATTTTGTGTAATAAAGAAAGGAACATGATTCTTTTCTTGTGACAGGATAACATGTATTATAAACGATAATATACGGCAGAGCTGGGCCAAGCATCAATAATCGGCCCTAGCCGTATAACGGCCCTTGGGCCATTATATCGGCAGCGGGCCGATTATAGACGCCCAGCCCAGCTCTGCCGTATATTATTGTTTAAGTATTAATTACTAAAGTGTCATTGGTAATTGTATTATATGTCAAAATGCAAATGTGGCGCGTCGTGGGAAAACTGGTCTTAACGCATGTGCGTAAAGTGTCGTCCCGGATTAGCCTGTGCAGTCTGCACAGGCTAATCCAGGACAGCACTTTCCGCCTACCGTTGATTTATGTTTAGAAGAGACCTCCTTGAAACAGAAAATACCATAAAAGCGGAAAGTGCCGTCCCGGATTAGCCTGTGCAGACTGCACAGGCTAATCCGGGACGACACTTTACGCACATGCATTAAGACCGGTTTTCTCATGACACGCCACAAATTATTTTTCTTGAAACCAGGGGCCATATTCCAGAAACATCTTAAGTTTATCTTAACATATTTCTTGTAAGGTAATATTTTTAAAACTAGATATAAGTAAATGAATCCAATTACAGTTAAGTAAATAGTAGTTAATACTAAGTTGATAATAAGTATAAATTGGGCAGAATTTCATGCATACTTGGAATAAAATGTTTAAGAAAAATGACGAATTTAAGGCTAAGGATACGATTTCACTTAAGATGTTTCTGGAATACGACCCCAAGTCTATTTTCTTAAGACTAAGAATTAGTAGATGAATACGGGCCCAGATAGTGCTTACAAGGGTAAGGAGTCGTGAGCAGTCATCTTGTGAAAAGTACTTGGACAATATCGATGCATGAATATGATCCCAGAAATAATTAGTAAAATGAATTTTTTATGAAGACAAAGCCATAATATAAATAAAATGTTCTTGTTTGTTTGGATTTTTAGCCGTTTTTAACAGTGTTTTAGTTATATCACGCTGGTCAGTTAACCTACTCACATTTTCCTGGGCAAGCTTAACCGATCTAAATTACCAGTACCAAGTGCACATAATTATGCCAGTAACTGACAACTGCCCTACTTGAATCTGAGGTAGGGGGAGAATGGCCGTATAAATAATTTCATGACCAATCCCCACACAAGTTATGTGGCAGGAATGGGGTTCAAACTCACGATCCCCAGATTCACAGTCCAGCGCTCAACCAATTGAGCTAGCCGGGTTCGGCCTATACATAAAATCATAAGTTAAATCTACTTTGTTAGTCTGCCCAATGTACTCTTCAGAAGATGTACGGGTACGGGTTCTTAAGCAATTTCCGGTGTATGGGTCTCTACAGCAATATAGAAACTTTTACACCAGTTTTTTTCCGACTGTGTCAATGTAGAACCAAGACTCACCCGTGACCTCTTGGGTACTGCCAGGGTCTCACTGACTGTGGGTGTGGGGGCAGGGGCCCTGGATCGCCCGCTGGGAACATTGGGCGTGGTTCGCGTTTGTGTGGGGACAGGGGCCTGTAAAGTTTAGCATAGTACAATAAGAATCAGTAAGCATCGCTGTCAAGTGAATTTGCGTGTATAAGCACTGGAAAATCTCGCAAGTGAGTAGTTGATCATATTTTACACTTTTCACCTTGGCTCCAGTTTCATATAATGCTAGGTTTATGGTAAGAAAAAAATTTCATTTTTGCCCCAAAAAATCCTGTAATTTCGAAATATTTGCCCCAGAAATGTGAAAATATACTTCATTTTTTCAAATAATTTCCAAAATTGTTGGAACCACTGGCAATTTCAGCTTCTCATAATGCTACCAAAGGAATGAATGGAGGCTCTATTCTATGACAAATATTTCATGGACATTCTCAGCTCGACAGTTTGTTCAATATTATACACTGACATTTGTAAAGTAATATTAGTTTTCAAGAATCCCCCTTTGGTTCTAAAAGCATTGCAACTGTCTGAATCCTATGTCGTGTACAGTATACAAATGTTAAACCACCTTATTACATAAAATGATGGCATATATTTTGTTTCATCTTATGTATTGTGGTAAGTATCCCCGCCTGTCACGTGGGAGACCGGGGTTCGATTCCCCGTCGGGGAGCCAAAATGTCACAGGATGAGAAAATTTTGCTGCAGTCCTTGACTCGAACCCGGGACCCCTCACTATCAGGGCGAGTTCTCTCCCGACTGAGCTAACTGGGACGCCGCACAACTTCTCCCCTTAAGTGACCAAGTTCATGCCGTGACATACACACATATTGTTCAGTATACATTTCTACTTTACAATATGCAAGACTAAAAACACATGAATAAGAAATATCACACCCCATTATAAACGAAACTCCATGTTCACCGATATAATCACAAGTGCCCCGTTAACATATGAAAATAACATCAATATGAACTTTTCAATTAAATTAGTATAAAATTAAATGTTTAACAAAATCTGGTAAAAAAACAGGTATCGTGTTTCTTAAAATATTATATACAAGTCCATGTCAACTGAGCATTTAACAAGTGTTTTCGGGAAATATACACTTACGTTATTTGATCCTTTTAAATTTAAAAACAAAACATCAATTACAATTATTATAATTCAAGTTTAAAATTTAAACGTTAATACCAGCCCAACTGAAGCCGATAAAAATGATATATATGAAACACAATAGATATAAATTAACCAGAAAAAAACACACATTTATATACTTATTTTAATAGACATGAACAGATATAACATGCATGATCTTTTTGACCGAAAGCATTTACTGGCAAAAACCTGTTTACATCAGATTTTCTATTAATCTAGCTAAAATTTATCTGTCCATTCAGCTAAACTCTCTAGTAAGTAAAACTAGATCTCTTAGATTGAAAGACATACGGTAGTCAAAGCAATAGTCGTTGTAAAATGAGAGTGTTGTAGAAGATTTCGAAGTGCACTGTAAGCATACGACTGTAATAAAACTCGCAACTTACACAACTGTACTGTGTATCCATTCAAATGTACAAGATTATTTGAACACATACTTAACTTTCGAACTTTCTAACTGGCAAAAAAAAAAAATGCCATTCATTATTGCACAATAAAGCACATATTAAAAGCAGTGTGCAAGGCCTGGTCAGTATTAAGTATTTTTGGAAGGGGGGGGGGGGGTGAAGAACTAACTGTCATGTTTTCTATTCCAACCTTGGCTGTTTTCTGTTTTGTAAGGGAAGTGGCAGTTTTCTGTTTTGTAAGGGAAGTGAAAGTTTTTTGTATTGTAAGGGAATAGGAAAATACAGTAAATACATCAATAGTTTATGTCTTTTTTATAGCCACCACAGAGCATACTAGCATATAATGTTAAGCATACAATTTTAACTCAATTTACAAAACCCATTTGTGGCGCATCGTGGGAAAACCGGACTTAATGCATGTGCGTAAAGTGTTGTCCCGGATTAGCCTGTGCAGTCTGCACAGGCTAATCCAGGACGGCACTTTCCGCCTATGGTGGATTTATGTTTAGAAGACTTTCTTGAAACAGAAAATACCATAAAAGCGGAAAGTGCCATCCCGGATTAGCCTGTGCGGACTGCACAGGCTAATCCGGGACGACACTTTACGCACATGCATTAAGTCCGGTTTTCCCACGACGCACCACAAATGACCCTGGGGGCTTTACATTTTCCCAACGGGGGCGTAAAATAGAGGTTCAGTGTTTGGCATACTGTCATGCACATCAGTAATATAGACAAAATTATAATTTAACTGTGTAGCTCATTCTGCAGATGTTTCTTTAACAAAATTCACAAAAACAGGTATGGGGCATGCATGTGCATTGAGTGTTTATAGCACAATGAGGGCACTAATTAGGCAAGGAGATTCGGTTATTACAAAAAATTGGTGTGTGTGTGGGGGGGGGGGGCATTTATTATAGTGGGGGGATTTATAAGGGGATATGTATGCTTTTCAAGAGCACCAAGACATGTTGCTGAGAACGAATGAAATATGTTTTCATAAAATACTAGTATTCTTTGTTGAAATGTATTTAATATTTGGGAAAAGTTGATAATGTAGAAGTGGGTAGTAATCATAACAGCAATTATAATACTGTTCCCTTATAAGCAACAGGGATTAGTAATGTGCTGAAAAAAAGACTTTATTATATAAGTGCAAAATAAGGATTTTATACGCTTTCACATTTACCATTTCACAAGTGAGAAATAATCAAAAAGGATAAATATTGATTATTTTCAATATGATTTCAAAATGATAAAATTACCAGCAGCGATTGAAGAATCTACAAAAAGCTTGAATACAAAAGGCAAGCAAGGGGAGTAACTCTTGAAAACTAGCAAACAAAGGGCAACAACCCTGCATACCATAGTCTGTGGAAAATCATGTTCCATTTCTAAATAGTCTTCCTCATCCTGAGAAAACACATCACATCGATATATATAGCATCTTATTTAAGAAATAATTTTCGATATACAGTTGTTTATCGGCTAATAAACAACGATTTGGAGCTCTGATGCATTTGCATTAAACCACAAGGGTGGTAGCCTGAATGGTTTAATACACCGCATCCGAACGACAAATCAGTGTTTATTAGCCGATAAAAAAAGATAATGCAAACATGACCTGACAACATTTTCTGCAATTACAATGCAAACTATATTTTACATTTTGGAAACTATTTTGTTGGTTTGTTTATTGGTTAGAATGCTCAATAATCTTTGTAAGTCAATGTGTAAACTAAAATAGCTGAACTAATGAAAGGCATGTGGTACTGTCAACTGGTACATGCATTGTTAAAACATTTACTTTGTCAATTTAAGACCGAATTCTCAATACATGTTAAACTGATAAAATACTGTCAATGCGAAACTCATTTTAGCAACCAATTCCAATTTCTGTGTTAGAAGTTACATCTTTGTATAATTTTGACATTATGTACTAAATCGTAATAGTTTTCACTACAGCTGATCATTATTAGACAGTCATCTTGTAACTACCATATTTAATGTATGTTTTTTGGACACTTTCTGAAAAGGAATTAAATGACGATCTATGATTTTTCAGACAGATTCTAATACAACACCCAAATAATTATTAAACATTAAACATTTCACAGGGAGTTGGGTTTTCACAAGTGGCCCCTACTGTTTATTAATTTAATCTTGCGAAGTATTTGCATCACCACCCTGCATTCCAATTAATGGCTTCAATATACAGTTGCATGACATAAATTAACACCTCTAGGAATAAACAAAAACCATACGAGCGCTTCCTTTATTGGCGATTTTTTGCGACAGTTATAGGTGTTATGTTTTCGCACAATGATTTTTTGTGACTCTAAATTGTTAGACACTGAAAAAAATAAATATTTTTAAGTGTCTGAAAACATAGACTAAATATGTTATATTATGATTGCAAAGGACAATGTACCTTAGAAAATAAACACATAATGCAAAGAGACAGCGATACATAATGCAATCTATACATATAAACTAGCATTCAACAGGCTGCGATATTATTGTAATCTGAATCTGAATATGTAAGTAAGAAAAAATTATAGACGCGAAAGATTACAATCAGAGATAATATAATTATACAAAAGTAGATCAAACAATGGTTTATTTTGTTTTGCTTGATCATTGTGTACACACTGGTCAAAAGTAGAACTGTGTATGTTGTGCAACATATTCTGGGTAACTAAACTATTTTTCTTAATGGTTCACCGCCCATCTTAGACTTTCAAATTCGTTCATTACCCAAGTGTGGAACAACGAAAAATGTTATAATCTCAAATAACCTGTTAAAAGGTAAACAAACTGCATTGATTTAATACATAACACCCAGGTCATTTTTACTTGATGAAAACGTTTTATGTGAAGTATTTTCAGGGGTGTGGAAATATCAAAATTATTCACTTGTCCACAGACAAGTTCATTGCAAAAATTGACTTGTCCGCAAGCAAATGTCACTTGTCCGCAAGCAAATGTCACTTGTCCGCAAGCAAATGTCACTTGTCCGCAAGCAAATGTCACTTGTCCGCAAGCAAATGTCACTTGTCCGCAAGCAAATGTCACTTGTCCGCAAGCAAATGTCACTTGTCCGCAAGCAAATGTCACTTGTCCGCAAGCAAATGTCACTTGTCCGCAAGCAAATGTCACTTGTCCGCAAGCAAATGTCACTTGTCCGCAAGCAAATGTCACTTGTCCGCAAGCAAATGTCACTTGTCCGCAAGCAAATGTCACTTGTCCGCAAGCAAATGTCACTTGTCCGCAAGCAAATGTCACTTGTCCGCAAGCAAATGTCACTTGTCCGCAAGCAAATGTCACTTGTCCGCAAGCAAATGTCACTTGTCCGCAAGCAAATGTCACTTGTCCGCAAGCAAATGTCACTTTTCCAAGTAAAAGCATTCTTTTGCAACCTTCATATGTATACGTGTATTTTGTTATATAATTTATATAATATTTATATGCGCATTACTGTATTAAAGTATTGCAATCCAATATAACTGTGTTCCTCGTCTTTCTTTAAACAAGTAGTGCCGGGTAATTAAATTTATAAATTGTCAGCAGATGTGACGGAGAGCAAAGATTTGCTTTTTCATTTGTTTGATTCTTCACACCCTTTTTCTACTCGTTTGCTATCTGAAGTGATCAAAAAACGATCCATTGTCAAAAATTGCAGACACAACTTAAAAGTTAAAACGCTTTGATTTACACATTAACATCATACATAAACGTCATTGCGATTTTAACGCCAGTATAAGAAAATCAAATTACTGAAATTCATTTCAAAAGAAAAGCTACCCAATTCGAGGTCAGCAAAAACAAGCTTGCTGAATAGTCATAATCTAGGCCCAAACTATAGACGTGTGGTTTTTCCAAATGACGTAATTAGAATGCAAGTGACGGAGCAGACCATGACGGCCGAGTCCTAACCGTTCAGTAAATTTACAGACACTCCATTGTGATTGGTTTTAATATTAATAAATTGGTAATTGGTAGTTATTGCGCATCCATTTTCGATCTTTTTATTGATTAAAATACTATATGTGCCTCAAGTCAGATATAACACTAACAAACAACTACCCATTTAAATCTATCAAGTTGGCCGTTATGGTTTGGCCCATCATGTTATTAAACCGTTCGACTCGTCACTAATTTGCGGATACCTGAACAAAATATTTGAGTGTGCAATGATTTTGTTTGCAACAGGGAAAGACGTGTTCCATTCTCATCGAGTTTTTATACATGTTACACTGATATTGAAGTTGACAGAAAAAATACTCGTCGGGCATAGGATTTCCGCACCCCTGATTTTTATTTACTATTTTCTAAACTGTATTTAGCACTGGTACCGCGCGCATGTGCAGAAAAAGCAAAATTTTGCTAGTGAACAGTCTAAGTATAGAGGTCTGTATCTATGACGTGACCGCTATTTATAAACTGCTACTCGACTGGTTGATTCACATCACACTAACTGATCGTATGTTACGACTGCAAATCTATATTTCAACAAACAGAAGTCATTTACATATTATTAAAGTATACAAAATGAACATCCTATGTTGGAAGCATTGCAAATATTTACTTTGTTTTTCAGTCATACCTGTTCTTTCTCTGGAACTTCATATGTTTCTTCTTGCTAGAAATATAAAACAAATAACATTGTGCTAAAGGATAAAATGCAAACATTTGTTTTGTAAAAAAAGACTAACCTCTGGCTTACATGGTGTGTAGAATTACCTACAAAATTTACTATTCACTCTTAATTTTCAGGAGTTATTTTTATAATAACTTTCAAAAAGAATCATACACATTACAGGATAACATTATATATTCTATGTTTTTAGACACCTACAAAATAAAAAAAAATTTACATAGGGGCACAGAAAATAATTATCTCGGCTGATTGTGAAGGCTTTTTTTTTCGTCCAAAAGCATGTGATGAAAAAGATTTGACACTCGTTGTCATGTCAACCATATTTTTATTAAACTCGTCCAGCAAAGGCTCGCTTACTAACAAAATTCCTGAACTCTAATAAAATATGGTATGAAATGACAACTCGTGTCAGATCCAATATGTCTAATATATAGTAAAACTTACAAATGGTTGATTTTTCATCGCATCTGGCTCTTCATATGTCTCTTGCTCAATCTGAAAAATAAATTTGAGGCGTGTCGTGGGAAAACAGGGCTTAATGCATGTGCGTAAAGTGTCATCCCGGATTAGCCTGTACAGTCCGCACAGGCTAATCCAGGACGGCACTTTCCGCTTTAATCATATTTTCTGTTTCAATGAAGTCTCTTCTAAACATAAATCCACTCTAGGCGGAAAGTGCCATCCTGGATTAGCCTGTGCGGACTGCACAGGCAAATCAGGGGCGACACTTTACGCACATGCATGAAGCCCGGTTTTCCCACGACATACTTCATTTCATGTTGATTTTCAGCCTCCAACGTGACATATACAACTAGAACTCCGCGAGTCGGAGGTGTCGCCTGACGGGGCGTAACTAAGAATGATAAGAGCAATTATGCCAAAAACCGAACTTAACCTTCCTTTTATGCCTACAAAAAATTCCCTTAAGTTTCATAATGATTGCACAAAAACTTCTCAAGTTATTGTCTTGTCTAACTTAGGGAACCGCCACCGTCGCCACCAAAAGTAACCCCTGTATGTCACCTTTTCAGGCAACACAAAATGGTAGAAATTGTCTAAATTTGAGATGCGTTACTTTATGATAGGATTATAAACACTGGGTGTAGTTTGTTGAATAATTGTAAGATGTAATGGGCATGTTTTGCACAAAAATTTTACACTTCTTTTTTTGTTTTTGTAATTAGCGTTTTGTCACGTATGACTGTTTGCGTTTACATAAAATGTTTAATTTAAAAAATGAGTAACAATAAATAGAAACATATGAACAATTAATATGAAATGTATGAGAATTATAGGATGACAACACCATGTCTACCCACAAACATATAAATAAATTACAAATGTACATGCCGGTCTTAAATTTGCGACATGTTCCAAGTGCAAAATACGCGAAAATTAGACCACCAGAAATAACATGATTTTACAGAAACAAGGTTGCCTACCAACGGTGGTGGGTGTGCTCGTGTTGTTTTGCCTCCCAAAGATGGCGCTGGTGCGCCTGTTTTGCCTCCCAATGATGGCGCTGGTGCGCCTGTTTTGCCTCCCAAAGGCGGCGCTGGTGCGCCTGTTTTGCCTCCCAAAGGTGGCACTGGTGCGCCTGTTTTGCCTCCCAAAGGTGGCGCTGGTGCCCGTGCTGTGTTGCTAGCCAATGGTGGTGGTGCGTTTCTTTTGGGTGGTTCCACCACGTCTGGCTCTTCATATGTCTCTTGATCCTGGACGGACAAGAATAAAGTATGGGGTCAAACATCCTCTCAAAATGACTGGCAGTTTTAAACAGCAAAACAGCATTTTAATGGGTAATCAAATATTTGATAAATATATAGTTTGCTAACAAGAACTTGTATATATTATGAGCTTTATAGCTTAATATTCAAACTCAACCTAACTTTAAAGCTTGATATTCAAATTTAACCTAGCTTTATAGCTTGATATTCAAATTTAACATAGCTTTATAGCTTGATATTCAAATTCAACCTAGAGTTATAGCTTGATATTCAAATTTAACCTAGCTTTAAAGCTTGATATTCAAATTTAACCTAGCTTTATAGCTTGATATTCAAATTCAACCTAGAGTTATAGCTTGATATTCAAATTCGACCTAGCTTTATAGCCTGATATTCAAATTCAACCTAGCTTTATAGCTTGATATTCAAATTCAATCTAGCTTTATAGCTTGATATTCAAATTCAACCTAGAGTTATAGCTTGATATTCAAATTTGACCTAGCTTTATAGCTTGATATTCAAACTCAACCTAGCTTTATAGCTTGATATTCAAATTCAATCTAACTTTATAGCTTGATATTCAAATTCAACCAAGATATATAGCTTGATATTCAAATTAAACCTAGCTTTATGGCTTGATATTCAAATTCAACCTAGCTTTATAGCTTGATATTCAAATTCAACTTAGCTTTATAGCTTGATATTCAAATTCAATCTAACTTTATAGCTTGATATTCAAATTCAACCTAGCTTTATAGCTTGATATTCAAATTCAACCTAGCTTTATAGCTTGATATTCAAATTCAACCTAGCTTTATAGCTTGATATTCAAATTCAACTTAGCTTTATAGCTTGATATTCAATTTCAACCTAACTTTATAGCTTGATATTCAATTTCAACCTAACTATATAGCTTGATATTCAAACTCAATCTAACTTTATAGCTTAATATTGAAATTCAAGCTAGAGTTATAAAGGTTGTTCACAAACGTTTAGACCATACCACATAGCCTGGTTGTTTGCAGCATTATTGGCTATAGTTTGCGGTGATAGCACAGCTTATTCTCGACACAAGTACTCCCTTAGAGCGGAGGTTGGTTGCCCAAAACGTCTCTACAGTGTCATGTATACACACTCTTTGCTGTAACTTATCCTGAATACAAGTTTGGTATGCATACATTCAGCCACAGTAAGGGTAACAGCGAATAGAGTTGCAACAGTGTAACGTTCATGGTGTCCGCCTTGCGATCAGAAGATTGTGAGTTCAATGTCTACTGGAAAGCATTTGAATGATTTTCCTAAAAAAAACACCAAGTAATGGTTCTACACATGAAAAGAAGACAAACGTGTCTCAAAAAGTCCCAGGCTTTCAACAAAATAAGCTAAAATACATAGGTTTAAACTATCAGTACCGAGTCGCCACAGGTGGTCTCTTCGTATGTTTGCTCTTCGATGGGTGCAGGTGCTTTTCTCTGCCGCCCGCCGGCGCCCCTGGGGGGAGGGTTAACGGGGGGTGGGACAGATTCCTCGGGCTCCAGGTAGTCTGGCGTATCGTCACCATGCTGCATACAAATACGGATACATCAATACACTTAAACCTCTGCAACTAGTGGAAGCATTAGGGCTGGTATTTATAAAGAATCTTAGTTGAAAATTAAGAAAAATCTTAACATTCTCAAATTTAATTATTGGATTTTCTGACAAAGTAATGCATTTCTGGAAAATGTTGACACATAATTTGCAATATAATTCCAAGTGTATTAATATCTAGAATTAGTCATGCAAATGTTCCAAAGCATAGTGTTTTAAACACAAATTCTAATTTTGACTTATGTTCAACTTAAGTAAAGAATGGCTTAAGAATCTTTATAAATATGGGCCCAGGATGACATATATGATCAAGCAAATGAAATATTTTGCTCACTGTCACAAAGTGACTATTTTCAATGCTTGATTACTTCGCATATTTATACGAAGTTTCATGAAATGGTGGCTCATATCTATGACTAAATTATGCGGCATAATTCAGAGTGTGTTTGCTAATATATTTGATGCCCAGAGATATTGCCCAGTAATTTCTTGCAATATTTCGAGAAGTACATCTGTCTACTCTGAGTCAACTTGTATCTGACTTAATCGACTCCGCCAAACTCTGTGCATCACCAAAAATGTTTGTTTCACTTGAGTATCTGCACGAGTTATTGTAGGTATTATAGAGTTATAGATGATGTTAAAGGAGTTTTACCAAGGAACAGTCCATGTAACTTTGTATTATACAGGATATATCCAAAAGAATCTTTTGGTGTCCAGTGCTACAAATACTAAACACATTACAACATTGGTTTAACTCTATTATCAGTTTTTGTAACATGCTTTCTGGTTTTCTTGTACAAAAAGTATTTAATTTCTAAATGACTTCATACAAGGCCTACATTATAGCTACAACAATGGCTTACAAATGATGCTCGACTCGGAAGGTTGGCGAGTGACGGAGGTTTGGGCTTGTCTTCTATGGTGACCTTGGTATACGGGGGTGGGGCAGCCTTGCCCCGATTTCTCGGCGGGGGCGGGGCGGGCTGCTTGCCCTCAGGATCAATATAGTTCTGTAAAATTACATTGTACAATAGTTTCGTCATTAAAATGATAGTTCTATTAGGAATATAATAGTGTGGAAGTGTTGTATTATTTATTATTATTTGACTTTATAAAATAATATTGAACGAGAATCTGGTCAGTTTGTTCGCTTGATGCGATGTGAACCTTGCCAATAAATTTCAAAACTCAGCCAATACGGAAAAAACTTGGTCAATATGGAAATATTCATTATAGTAACAGAAGTAATTTTGCTTTTTATTTCAATAATACTACATTGTGTAGTTTTATAGGTACTCAACTGAGACAATATTATTTTTTCATAAATAAATTTATTGACTAAAAGTTTATTCTAGCCTCTTTTCCTGTATTTTCGGCCACTTAAGAGCTAAACTGCTTTTAAACCCTAAATGAACATGATTTCAACACCAGTGAGACTTTTATCTTTAAATTTAATGTCTCTCCTACTAACAGGGATGTCATTTCCCCCAAATCTGAAATCCTGAAAACTGGCCGGGGGTCTGGGGGCCGCTGGCCCTCAGCGGGGTTAAGGAGCAGCCCCCTTATGGGGGGGTACGGGGGGCAAACATGTGTTCATTTCATCACATATCAAAAACTGAATCTTTTAAAAAAAATGTTAAAACACTTAAAATATTAAACAATCATAATTCCAACAAATCAAAATGACATTTCATAATATAACAATAAGAATGACTAGTCATCATAATATTGCACATTTAAACTGGGAAGAAACTGTATATTGAATAACTTGCATCATAGTGAGATCAATTAACCTATATCACAAATATTACTAAAAGATCTACCAGGATACAAAATAAATATTATGCATCTCCACTCATTTCTGTCAATACAAAATCACAATTCATCAAGAGTTTAAATGTTTTAAATAATAACATTACAAAAAGAGTATTTTAATTAATACATAACCACCTGATTCCACATCATAAGCACTAGCAAAATAGCAACATTTTAGAATATGAACACATGCCAAAAAGTATTACTTTTATCCAACACTATACTCACAAGCAAAATGGTAATATTTTAATGTCATGCTAAAACAAACTTGCCGTACATTAGAAGCAAGAGTACAACAACTGCAAGTCCACAAAACATATGTATGATAACACAATATTAGCACATGTATTTCAAATGGTCACAATGGTCATTTAATGAATGCAAGTACATAATTTACATTTCTGAAACCATTATTTGGCAGCAAAGTTATTAATATCCACATATAGTTAAATAAAATTGTTCATAATTACTAGTATTAAATTCCACTTTCCGAACATGGCCATGGTTTCAGCAGCAATGTTAATGTATTGTAATTCAGTAATTTCTAAATTAATTATACAGTGTTGGAAAAATCTACAACATTGTTCAGCATATATCAATTATCATACTCAATCAAGATATCAGCTGGTGATTTTGAATCCTTTTACTTAGTTTATGGATTTCTCATGTTCATTAAGAGCTCTCTGGATGATTTCAGACACCAATTCAAAGGCAGCAATTTTGTTCAGGACAGTTTTATCACCAATGTTCAGGTTTTGTACCATGTCTCGTTTTTCAATTCTCTTGGCAGCTAAATGTTCAATTTTGCTGGAAACGGCAGTGCTCACGTATGAGACGAGCCCAGGCACTACTGACCGGCAGTGCTCACGTATGAGCGAGCCCTGGCACTAATGGTGAGTAGAGAACATCTTCACGAGCGAAGTATTCCACAGCAGTACTTCCCTTGACTTGCAAGGTTGACTTCACATTCTGCATTGCACTAGTAAATATCTCAGAAATGTATTTTTTTTTCTTCACACAATTATTATCTATAATGCATGCTACTGATTTACAATTTTCGTACAAAATAACTATAGCCACATCGAGACGAAATTGATTAACCACAATTTCCAGTTGAAATATTTGTGTCGTTATTGTTTTCATTGCAAATTTTCATGAATGCAAAATAATTGATCAATAAAAGATACTGAGTGTTAATTTTAACAATGAAAATGCTATATATAAACATTAAACATAGAAAATATATGTTCGCCAAACAAACGTTTATATCCGAAATTATTAGTCTGAAAACAACAACTGATTTTGTAAATAAAATATGCGAAAAATATACACAACATTTGTCTGTTGAAATGCAAACCTGTAACCTGTCGCAAAGGCAATACGTGAAGAAAAATCAAACTGTTTTAAGAACCTACTTTGCAATGTACGGATCTAACGCAAGCAAATTCTCTTTTGTTCACCTTATCAAGATGGCGGACATTTGCAACATCATGGGCTATTTCCGGAAAATAACGGAGACGGCTTCGTGATTTACCGTTCATATGCATGTTCTCCGGTTGCCAATCAGAAGTCAAGAAATAAATGCCGGACAACATCAGTAATGAGCGGTATTATCTGGAATTCATTCGGATGTTCTTGGATATAATGATATTCGTACTCAAACTACTTCGACTGCAAGCAAATTCGCCCCCCTACCTCCTTAAAAAAAAAATAAACGGATTTACAGTGATCTCAAAATCGACCCCGGATGTCTCAAATCCGGATTTCTGGAATAATCTGGAGAAATGACACCCCTGACTAAATAAAGGCCAGATAATGTAGAGATCAGCCATTCACTTAGATACTGACCAATTCTAGGAAGGCACCCTAGCAACCATGAATTTGTCAGGTGTTTCCTATCATTTGGTTCTGTCTTCATTTTGATAAGAAAACACTAAAAGTTTGTTACAATTTTGATATAATTCATAAGAAGCATTCTTTACTAGACTAACACACACTTGCATACTGTTTGAAAATGAATGTTTACAAAACTCGTGGCTTATGCACAAAGTGTGTAGCAGCAATTTTGGTGAATTTCTTTTAAAACTCTTAATTTTCTCACACAAAATCTAAAATCCGCAATTTTTAAAACCAAAAAAATATTTATGTCATAGAATTGTCTCGATACAGATAATTAACACAAGCTTTATAAGAAATAAAAGTCAATTTCCATGATCTGGGGGTGGCCGAATCTATAGGAATGGCTGAATCTATAGGAATGGCTGAATCCATAGGAATGACCGAATCTATAGCAATTGCCAAATCTGTAGGAATGGCCAAATCTGTAGGAATGCTGAATCTATAGGAATGGCTGAATCTATAGCAATGGCTGAATCTATAGCAATGGAAAAATCTATAGGAATGGCGAATCAATAGGCATGACCGAATTGCCTAATATATATGAATGGCTGAATCTATAGGAATGGCTGAATCTATAGGAATGGCTGAATCTATAGGAGTGGCGGAATCCATAGGAATGGCTGAATCTATAGGAAAGAAGGATATAAATTAAGGGTACCCTCCTGCTGAAACATTTCTTTCGCCAAATGTACCAAACTTTGTTAAAAAAAGAATATATTTGACTAGCATTTTAGCTTTTCATACATGAAATGTTGTTGCCAAATCAATTTTTCTTTAGCCAAGAAATCAAATTTGTAACCATTGGTTAATTTGAAGAATGGAAGGGTAAGCCCTGATAAAACTTCACTCAATGTAGAATACCTTTTCGTCGTCATTGGGTGGGGCAGGGAGACCACGTTTGCCAATAGGGAACGCTCTCTGAGGTACGGGGCTGGGGATCGGAGGTCTGCTGGGCTTGTCATCTGGGTCTTCGTACAGTTCCTGAGTACAATAGACGTTTCCACAAATCATAAGTATATTAAACTAGCAATTTACCAAAGCCTCCCCTTTTTCAAAATTTCTAATGCAAATTTACCATGTTTTGGTCAAATAGTATTTATGTTTGGCATTTTTTAGGTTTTATCAAGAAAATGTTGAAGCAATTTTGTTCAATGATCGCTATAATAGGTGGGATTCTAGTGTAGTTTTTTGTTGAAAATGTGAAAAATTGATTTTAAGTAAAAGGCTGCGCAGTATGGCAACTTAATATCTAGTTGTCATGTTTTCAAGCAAAAACAAGGGCAATTTTGTTGTTGATTTTGTTGTTGATGCAATGGTCATAGAACATGGGAGTAAGACCTATGTACAATGTACTTTGCGCATTTAAACTTTTACATATCTGTCTTCTATGCCTAGATAATCCATGAAAAATAATAATTAATCGAGACATCGCAGTATGCCAACGTTGAGATGCACGCGCATCAATTACTTCCCTTGTTGCATTTATTTCCAAAATAAAGGCAGAAAACCATGAGTTAGAAACAAACAATGCAAGTGTTATATAAAGACATGGCTATCTGCTTGGCACAAACACCTAGTTCATTATCTATTATATTGGTGCAAAAAAAAGTAAAAAAATTGCAATACAAATTTTTTGATTTTGCAAAATAAGTCAATAAAAACTATTGTTCAAAGAAAGTGTGAAAATAAGCCTTATTTGAGTAGATTTTCAGAAATGTAAGTAGCCATTGGCCCAATCTCATTAAAATCATATCCTAAAATCTTACTACAGAGAAATTAGCATTTCCTAATCATTAATTGCACTAGGAAATAAATTTTCATAGTCATTAGTAAATACAGTAATAATTATTATCATTGTGTATAAAAAGCCCCCAAAACAACATTACCAGTAGCTATAATATGATAAGATTGAAATAAACTTGTATAACATGTGTCATTGTTTACAAAATATATAAAAACATTAAAGTGTGTATGTACGATCTTTCATGATATCAATTATTTTCAAAATAAGCAGATGAAAGTGACAATAAAACTCGAAAGCAAACAGAAAAAAAAACATACAAATTACAAAGGAAACATTTCAAAATGAAATAAATCAACAAATACTAGTGTCGACTTTTGCATCGTTTATTAGTGTTGTGTAACCTAAACTAACTGTCAAGTCAACATATATACATGTATTTAAGTTTCCGCCTGTACAGAAGAAAACTATTTGGTGATTAAAAAATAGCTTATTGTGCATTTAACAGCAATGTTTGTTCTTAACTTTTATTCAATTTTAAAAAGAAATGTATGCTAATTAACTTAATTTTGTTATGATCTTACAACAGATTCTAGTGGCATACTACTTTTTGTTTGTTTGTTTATTTGGATTTTTTACCGTTTTTAACAGTATTTTATAACTGAAATACTGTTAAAAACTGTCAATACAAAATCAAAATTCATCAAGAGTTTAAACGTTTTAAATAATAACATTACAAAAAGAGTATTTTAATTAATACGTAACCACCTGATTCAACATCATAAGCACTAGCAAAACAGCAACATTTTAGAATATGAACACATGCCAAAAAGTATTACTTTTACCCAACACTATACTCACAAGCAAAATGGTAATATTTTAATGTCATGCTAAAACAAACTTGCCGTACATTAGAAGCAAGAGTACCCAACAACTGCAAGTCCACAAAACATATGTATGATAACACAATATTAGCACATGTATTTCAAATGGTCACAATGGTCATTTAATGAATGCAAGTACATAATTTACATTTCTGAAACCATTATTTGGCAGCAAAGTTATTAATATCCACATATAGTCAAATAAAATTGTTCAAAATTACTAGTATTAAATTCCACTTTCCGAACATGTCCATGTTTTCAGCAGCAATGTTAATGTATTCTCATCCAGTAATTTCTAAATTAATTATACAGTGTTGGAAAAATCTACAACATTGTTCAGCATATATCAATTATCATACTCAATCAAGATATCAGCTGGTGATTTTGAATCCTTTTACTTAGTTTATGGATTTCTCATGTTCAGCAAGTGCTCTCTGGATGTTTTCAGACACCAATTCAAAGGCAGCACGTTTGTTCCGGACAGTTTTATCACCAATGTTCAGGTTTTGTACCATGTCTCGTTTTTCAACTCTTGGCAGCTAAATATTCATTTTTGCTGGAACCGGCAGTGCTCACGTATGAGACGAGCCCAGGCACTACTGGTGAGTAGAGAACATCTTCAAGAGCGAAGTATTCCACAGCAGTACTTCCCTTGACTTGCAAGGCTGACTTCACATTCTGCATTGCACTAGTAAATATCTCAGAAATGTATTTTTTTTTCTTCACACAATTATTATCTATAATGCATGCTACTGATTTACAATTTTCATACAAAATGACTATAGCCACATCGAGACGAAATTGATTAACAACAATTTCCAGTTGAATTATTTGTGGCGTTATTGTTTTAATTGCAAATTTTCATGAATGCAAAAAAATTGATCAATAAAAGATACTGAGTGTTCATTTTACAATAAAAATGCTATATTTAAACATCGAAAATATATGTTCGCCAAACAAACGTTTATATCCGAAATTATTAGTCCGAAAACAACAAATGATTTTGTTAATAAAATATGCGAAAAATATACACAACATTTGTCTGTTGAAATGGAAACCTGTAACATGTCGCAAAGGCAATAATACGTGAAGAAAAATCTAACTGTTTTAAGAACCTACTTTGCAATTTACGGATCTAACGCAAGCAAATTCTCTTTTGTTCACCTTCTCAAGATGGCGGACATTTGCAACATCATCGGCTATTTCGGGAAAATAACAGAGACGGCTTCGTAATTTACAGTTCATATGCATGTTCTCCGCTTGCCAATCAGAAGTCGAGAAATAAATGCCGGACAACATCAGTAATGAGCGGTATTATTTGGAATTCATTCGGATGTTCTTGGATATAATGATATTCGTACTCAAACTACTTCGACTGCAAGCAAATTCGCCCCCCTACCCTCCCACCCCCTTAAAAAAAAAACAATGGACTGACATTGATCTCCAAATTGACCCCAGACATCTCAAATCCGGATTTCCAGAATAATCCGGAGAAATGACACCCCTGACTCAATAAAGGCCAGATAATGTAGAGATCAGCCATTCACTTAGATACTGACCAATTCTAGGAAGGCACCCTAGCAACCATGAATTTGTCAGGTGTTTCCTATCATTTGGTTCTGTCTTCATTTTGATAAGAAAACACTAAAAGTTTGTTACAATTTTGATATAATTCATAAGAAGCATTCTTTACTAGACTAACACACACTAGCATGCTGTTTGAAAATGAATGTTTACAAAACTCGTGGCTTATGCACAAAGTGTGTTGCAATTTGGGGGTATTTCTTTTAAAACTCTTAATTTTCTCACACAAAATCTAAAATTCGCTATGTTTAAAACCAAAAACAATATTAATGTTATAGAATTGTCTCGATACAGATAATTAACACAAGTTTTATAAGAAATAAAAGTCAATTTCCATGATCTGGGGGTGGCCGAATCTATAGGAATGGCTGAATCTATAGGCATGGCTGAATCCATAAGAATGACCAAATCTATAGGAATGGCCGAATCTATAGGAATGGCCAAATCTGTAGGAATGCTGAATCTATAGGAATGGCTGAATCTATAGGAATGGCTGAATCTATAGGAATGGCTGAATCTATAGGAATGGACAAATCTATAGGAATGGCCGAATCAATAGGTATGGCCAAATTGCCTAATATATAGGAATGGCTGAATCTATAGGAATGGCTGAATCTATAGTAGTGGCTGAATCTATAGGAATGGTGGAATCCATAGGAATGGCTGAATCTATAGGAAAGAAGGATATAAATTAAGGGTACTCTCCTGCTGAAACATTTCTTTGGCCAAATGTACCAAACTTTGTTAAAAAAAGAATATATTTGACTAGCATTTTAGCTTTTCATACATGAAATGTTGTTGCCAAATCAATTTTTCTTTAGCCAAGAATTCAAATTTGTAACCATTGGTTAATTTGAAGAATGGAAGGGTAAGCCCTGATAAAACTTCACTCAATGTAGAATACCTTTTTGTCGTCATTGGGTGGGGCAGGGAGACCACGTTTGCCAATAGGGAGCGCTCTCTGAGGTACGGGGCTGGGGATCGGAGGTCCGCTGGGCTTGTCATCTGGGTCTTCGTACAGTTCCTGGGTACAATAGACGTTTCCACAAATCATATGCATATTAATCTAGCAATTTACCAAAGCCTCCCCTTTTTCAAAATTTCTAATCCAAATTTACCACGTTTTGGTCAAATAGTAGTTATGTTTGGCATTTTTTAGGTTTTATCAAGAAAATGTTCAAGCAATTTTGTTCAATGATCGTTATAATAGGTGGGATGCTAGTGTAGTTTTTTGTTGAAAATGTAAATTGAATTTAAGTAAAAGGCTGCGCAGTATGACAACTTAAAATCTAGTTGTCATGTTTTCAACCAAAAACAAGGGCAATTTTGTTGTTGATGCAATGGTCATAGAACATGGGAGTAAGACATATGTACAATGTACTTTGCGCATTTAAACTTTTACATATCTGTCTTCTATGCCTAGATAATCCATGAAAAATAATAATTAATCGAGACATCGCAGTATGCCAACGTTGAGATGCACGCGCATCAATTACTTTCCTTGTTGCATTTATTTCCAAAATAAAGGCAGAAAACCATGAGTTAGAAACAAACAATGCAAGTGTTATATAAAGACATGGCTATCTGCTTGGCACAAACACCTACTTCATTATCTATTATATTGGTGCAAAAAAAGTAAAAAAAAGTGCAATACAAATTTTTAGATTTTGCACAAATAACAGTCATTAAAAACTATTGTTCAAAGAAAGTGTGAAAATAAGCCTTATTTGAGTAGATTTTCAGAAATGTAAGTAGCCATTGGCCCAATCTCATTAAAATCATATCCTAAATTTGCTAGGATCTGAAGACATTGTATAACAGGTCACGTTAAATTGACCTTCCAAACAATAAAACATCAGCCCTGCTGCGCCCGACGAAATTGCCTTTTGCACAGCAGTGTTTGGCCACAGTTTTTGAAAAGTGATGTATTTCCAGCTGATCCTCTGGAATACATCATTTGCAGTAAATTTTCACGCGGATAACAATGGATATAGTGGTACCTTCGGCGAGTAAACATCCAGAGTTCACGTTAATTTCGTGCATAGTATTTGTGGTTTATATATGAAGTTATACCACAACATTCTGGAGGCAACAGTTCGATTGGCTCCTGAAAAGGCCATCTGAACGTGACCCTAATGCGAAGTCATCAGATCCAGTCAGCAGATAATATAGTAGGGTCAGACTAGAGATGATTTTAATGAGATTGCCATCGGCCATATAACAACTCTTAGCGTCAACATATTCGGAACAAACGAACAATGCATACCTCTTGCTCCTGTGTGGGTATTGGGTTGGGTGCTCTCTTCTGATTGGTCCGTATCACTGGCGGCATGGAGCTGATTGGTGGAGGCTTAACCCCGCCCTTATCTGGATCCTCGTAATCTTCATCTGGCTCATTTACCTGTCATATCAAATCACACAACTGTGAAATCAAATCACATATGTGTGATATCAATTCACATAACTGTGATATCAAATCAGGTATGTGTTATATCAAATCACATAACTGTGATATCAAATCACATACATTCTGAAACCTGCCTGACCGACAACCTGGGATCATATTTCAGAAACATCTTAAGTAAAATCTTATCCTTAACATATAGTCATCATATTTCTTTTACTTTGTATTTCATGTGTATGTGACATTGTGCTTAGCATGTATTAATTATCTACGTTATTATCGCCAATTGTTCAATCAACTTTAAAGGGATTCACTAATGTATACCAGTAGTTAGTTTAAATATAAACAAAACTCCAGCAGGAGAGAACTCTTATTAGCAGCCCAAGGTCGTTTCTTTATGGCAAGTGACCAATTGCAAAAACAATACACAGGACATCACAAAAACACATGAAAAAACTGGGGTCACCGCCTTCGAATGGTCAATGCAAAGCATTGGGGGTTTAAACCGGTTCTGTGCGCACGAACCTCACACTTGGCCCTGAATTATTCACAAAACATGCAAGTGTAAATAAAAATTAACCCCATAGCATCGCAATTCAAATTAAACAGCAGAATTGCAACTTTCTGAGGCACGATGAAGAACTATTACATTACAAAAACTGGAACTTAAGTGAACATATTTTAAGATCAGCTTAAGATCGTCCTGGAATACGGTCCCAGGGCCCTTAGGGAAAAGTAAAATTCCTTAAATTAAAATAATTCCTTAAGTCTCTGGCTGTTTCGTGTATAGGTCTTTTAACATCAAAATGTTGTGAAATTGTAAATTTTGCTTATATGGTTAGTATTGCAGCCTTCTCTGTACAGAAATCATTTGATTTCACAGAAAATTTGATCTGAAATTTCCACTTAAGTACAACCTCAGTTAAGATTTCCCTTAGGAGCTTTGTGAATACCAGCCCTGATTATTTTCCAGCTGGTCCTGTGAAAGATCAAAGCTAGAAGGATAGAATGTCCAGTAAAATCTGCACTCATGCAAGTAAATGACATTTGATGTAAGATTTGTAGTTGCTGGAACACATATCCAACATATAGCTGTCTCTGAAATAACACTTTTTCGAGACCTACCGACAGGTTGACAAAAATGTGTATGCGGTATAATAATATATTTTACAAAATAAGATTCATTTTATGTCCTGTGAATCTAAATTCCTTGCGGTGATTCTGACACATCTGCATGACCGAATACCCAGTTATCCTTAGACAATTTAGAATCGAAGAGAATGCCAATCCGGTGCTTATTAATAATTATTATGCACTCTCAGGATCTGATAACACGAAATTAGGGATCAAGTTCATATCATCTTTTCCAATTTGCTGCTAGGGATCAAGTTCGTATGATCTTTTCCAATTTGCTGCTTTTAAAAAGCTGTGGTTAAACTTTAAATATAATCCAACAAAAACGTGTGCACAAAATTTAACAGAAGTGTGATGTTGAAATGGCATGTACAACACCTAATCTGTTGTTAAAGTCATGTGAAAATTAAATGCAAATTATTTGTTCCAGAGGATGTAAACATGTGCACACTGAATGAACCTTGAAATAAGTATTTTTTAGCTGACCTATACACTTGGTCCAAAATGCATGGGTGCAAATGTAATTTAAGTCAGAAAAGGTTAGCTTAAAAGTGAACAAAAAATCATTGGAGTGATGTTAAGTAATGAAGCAGACATTTCAAGAAGTTAATAAACAATGTTTTAAATAAGGAATTCCTACATATTTATCAGTCGGATACCATTGATGGATCTGCTTTTCCTTTTCATGTGTACGCCAACGGTTAGAAGTTTCTGCCTGAATGTACACCCTGATTTTATTTTCTGAGCATATCTTGTACTTTTTCATACATAAATAACACATGTAAGCGCCTTATCTGGTCATCTACTTGTATCTAATTTCATCACATCACGAAACTGAACCAGGTGAACGCTATAGAGCCATATTGGCCCTCTTGTTTAATTATCCCAAGAACTTCAATACACCAATCAGTCTTACTGTGACAGGCTGCTGTTTTGGAAGGGCTGGTGGCTCACGGTGTCCATTTCTTGCAGGCAGAGTGCGATCTGAAACATCATCATCATCATCACCATCATCACCATCATCATCAGGAGAAGCAGCATCAACAACAACAACAAAATCAACATTGTCATCATCATTATTGTCAGCATCAATATCAACATCATCTTCATTGTAATCATCAACATCACTAGCTGCATTATTGCTGGCAGCAACATCATCGTTAACATCATTGTCATCATCAAAATTGACCAAGCTCATCAAATATCACCATTGATTATCACCCTTGATTATGGTGCAGTCAATGTGCTGTTTAGAATCGCGCTTTAAGTTGTTGTGTTTTATCTGAAGCCCAAGTTAGACAATATGTCAGTCTTGGAGATTTAACGCATAAGAACACTTACTTGGCCTCGGGGGAGCCACTGGTGAGGGGGAGGTGGGATCATCTGAAGTGAAAAACACATCTGTCTTTGAAATAATGGAAAATAGTGGAAACCAGGTCTGACTTAGGAATAATGAAAAATAGTGGAATACAGACCTGACGTTGACATAACGGAAAATAGTGGAAAACAGACCTGACTGACATAACGGAAAATAGTGGAAAAATAGGTCTGACTTAGGAATAATGGAAAATAGGTGAAAACTGGTCAACCACTAAAATGTTATCAACTATGTTTTCAGCTATATAATGGAAAATAATGGCAAACAGTTCTGCATTAGCAATTTTATTAACTATGTAATGGAAATCAGGACTGCATAAGCAATGTTATCAACTATATGAAGGAAAATTAACCGGTAATGGAAAATAGTGGAAAAAATGTCTGCCTTACAAATGTTATTAACTATATAATGGAAAATAGTGGAAAACAGGTCTGACTGATTAATGATATCAACTATCTACTGGTAAAAGAAAATAGTGGAACACATATGTGTCTTAAAATGCAATGGAAAATATTGTCTTTAAAAAGTTAACTATGAAATGGAAAAACAGTGGAAAACTTGTCTACCTTAGAAATGTAAAATATGTCATGGAAAATAGTGGAAAAAGGTTTTCATTAGAAATGTTATAAACTATGGGAAACAACATCTGTGTAAGAAATAAAATACAAAAAAACGAACCAATATCTTAGACATTTAGTATAAACATAATAGAACAAACATGTCTAGAAAAAAATATTATCAACACTATGAAGAGGAACTACATAAGTAATAGCTACCAAGTGCATACGTAATAGCTACCAAGTGCATATGTAATAGTTGTCACGTGCACACGTAATAGTTGTGACGTGCACACGTAATAATTGTCACGTGCACACGTAATAGTTGTCACGTGCACGCGTAATAGTTGTCACGTGCACGCGTAATAGTTGTCGCGTGCACTCGTAATAGTTGTCGCGTGCACTCGTAATAGTTGTCACGTGCACTCGTAATAGTTGTCGCGCGCACGCGTAATAGTTGTCGCGCGCACGCGTAATAGTTGTCACGTGCACTCGTAATAGTTGTCACGTGCACACGTAATAGTTGTCACGTGCACACGTAATAGTTGTCACGTGCACACGTAATAGTTGTCACGTGCACACATAATAGTTGTCACGTGCACACGTAATAGTTTTCAAGTGCACACGTAATTAGTTGTCACGTGCACACGTAATAGTTGTCACGTGCACACGTAATAAATAATCATTGAGTAAATGTGGACTATCTGCCATATTTTTAAAATGGAGGTCAGGAATCAACAATTAACATTTCCCGACCTCCGTTTTGAAAATATGGCAGAAAGTTCAAGTTTTCTCATTTCAAGTTAGTTATTATGTGTGCACGTGATAGTTATTAAGCATGCATGAGGTAGCATTACGTGCACATGTGATAGTTATCACATGCACTCGTAATAAAATATTTCTCATGATGTCCCATCTATGTTACAATTGGAAACAACATGTCTAGCTTAAAAGTGTGTCTTTAAAGTGTTGTCCCGGATTAGCCTGTGCAGTCCGCACAGACTAATCCGGGATGGAGGTTTCCACTTTTATGATATTTTCTGTTTCAAAAAAGTCTTTTAAACATAAATCCACTGTAGGCGGTAAGTGACGTCCTGGATCTGCCTGTGCGAACTGCACAGGCTAATCCTGGACGACACTTTACTTACATGTGTTAAGCCCGGGTTTCCAACAACATGCCTCATGACTTATCACTGGTATCAACCATGTAATGGAATCAACTTAAAGTTAAGAAAAAACAAATGAAGCACAATGTGCTAAACATTTTAATCTTCTGTATAATATAACAATAATAATTCTAATCTCGTATACATAACAATTACAGAATGTCACTTACAAGCAAGTATTAATTTTAAACAAATCAAGTAATTTCATGCACACACAACTAAGAAACTAATACTGCCAGCATTCATCTTCAGAACTTATTCATTACCTTTACTCACTGTGATTAATAACATACGATAGTTTGACACTAAGAAAAACATAGACGCCAAATTTCTCTATTTAATAAAAATACCTGTCATTTTGAAATATTTTCCCAGAAAATTAATATCACATTTTCAAAATCTTAGTATCCATGGCCAATTTTGTCTGCTTGTAACCCAAACAAAGCATAAGTGCAAATCATACTGCAAAATGTAAAAAAAATAAATCAAAAACTATAAAAAATTCAAAAACCTTTTGACGTTGAATATTCTGGGACCTCCTTATAAACACTTCGCCTGTAGACCCTAGTTTTCTCATTGTCTCGTTTTACATTTTTCCAAATCTCAGACTCGGTTTTTCTTATCGGAGCATAAACGGGCTTCTTAAGAAAAAACCTCTCCAGTTTATCCAGCAGAAACATGGCACTTTATATGATTACTCGAGTCACAATGTATGTGCAATAAATAAACAATTCAACACTGAAAGTTTTACGACGGGACATTTATGTTCATTATTTCAATATTATGTACCGGTAATTATTAATCATCACAACTGTCACCACATTTACATCTACTTCAGTGCACCGATAGACACACAGAAATAACAATATTGGCTTAAAAAAATTATTTTCATAAATGACGTCAATATCTTATAAGTCAAGAATATTTCCATCACTCAGATATTGTTATCACTAATATCTTTAGAACACACAAATATTTCTATCATGAATAATATCTTAAAACACAAATCACAAGTTCACTGAAAATGATACTAAAACACTCAATAAATCCTTCAACCTCAACTTAAAGCTAAAATGCTTCATAAGTCACACATTAATAACCTCTGATGTAACAAAGTCACTGAAGACAGTCTTAATATACAATGTCTATAGATAATCCAGACATCAGAGCTATATAGGCACTATAAGCCAGTCACATCTTGCTTGAAATGAAAGGTGTGAACATCTCTGTAAGACACAGCATCAGTTTGTTTCACGTTTGCACAAATCTGCCACAAACAATACCACTACAGTACATCTGTTCACTGCTGCTAATTAGTGAAATCAGGACTTCAAATGCCCTTAACAAATTGGGAATCTAAAAATGTTAATACTAATCTTATCCCTCTCAGATGCTATTGTGTTCTGGATAGTTAAACATTTTATCAAAGTAATTAACTACCTAGTAAGAATTATAATTGCCATGTTTGCGAATAAACAAATGTTGGAATGTTCTGGCACCTTTACCACAGCATCTACAATAAATATCTTAAATGTCTTACTACAGAGAAATTAGCATTTCCTAATCATTAATTGCACTAGGAAATAAATGCATAGTCAATAGTAAATACAGTAATAATTATTATCATTGTGTATAAACATATGTTGGAATGTTCTTTCATGATATCAATTATTTTCAAAATAAGCAGATGAAAGTGACAATAAAACTCGAAAGCAAACAGAAAAAAAAACATACAAATTACAAAGGAAACATTTCAAAATGAAATAAATCAACAAATACTAGTGTCGACTTTTGCATCGTTTATTAGTGTTGTGTAGCCTAAACTAACTGTCAAGTGAACATAAATACATGTATTTAAGTTTCCACCTGTACAGAAGAAAACTATTTGGTCATTTAACAGCAATGTTTGTTCTTAACTTTTATTCAATTTTAAAAAGCAATGTATGCTAATTAACTTTATTTTGTTACGATCTTACAACAGAAATACTGTTAAAAACGGCGCAAAATCCAAATAAACAAACAAAAAGTATTATGCCACTACAATCTGTTGAATGATCATACATACTCACTTTAAAACGACACCCGCTTAAAAACTTGTGTTTATATTTTGTATAATAATAGATAGACTATTTACTTGTTCAATGTTATATCTTTGTATAATAATTTCATGTTTACAAAACATTTCAAAGGGACTTCAGTGTTCACAGATTTTGACATTTTTTTAAGTATGCCATTAAATGTGTCAACTTAACAAATTTAAGCATCAGAACTAAAAAGCTCAAGTATAATAACAAGAAAAGTACTTAGAAAAAAAGAAAAAACCACTCGGCCATTATGACTTCTATATTTCATCCTGCACTATTAACTTTATGTAAGTGTTCCATATGATGTCAACAGTTTCAATGAAAACCACAAAAACACTCAAAATTATTCCATCGTTTAGCATTACAAACGCTTTATAATTTTATCAATTTCAACTGATGATTACTCATAAACGAAACAGGTTTTGCTGTATATTTCTAATTTTGGAATCGGTGACAAAAAGTTGAAAAATTTTCAATTTGTCAATCTGTGAACAGGTCCCTTTTATTTCTCTATTAACTACGTATAACATAACATTTTTTTCATAATGGTTAAATGAACTCAACAAGACAAGCCACTTTTACAGTAAAAAATGTCAGCTTATACATAAACATTATATTCCTATTAGAGTCAAAAAAAGAGAAAAAACTTAATGATGGTAACAAACAGTAAATTCCAATTTTGATGACAGAAACATCACTATGGGAACAAAAATTAACATTTCAACTCTATTTTCTAAACAAAATAGTATTTGATTAATTGATTGTGATAAATCACGATGTTTTAACGGTAATGAGAAATACTTTTTAGCTCGGCTATTCGAAGAATATGTCTGCTATCCTATTACACCCGGCATCAGCGTCCGTGTCTGAATTGGTTCAAGTTTTTATTAAAAAGTCTTGTAACTTCAAAACTACATAAGCTTTTCACTTGAAACTTGGAACTGTCCTTTGTTATAAATTCTAATATCAGGAGCAACATTACCCATAACTCTATTTTGTATTTTGACAGAGTTATGCCCCCTTTTCACTTAGAATGTCTGTTTAAAGTTTATATTCAAAAGTTTGGTAACTTCAAAACTACATAAGTTATTCACCTGCAACTAGGAACTAACCTTTGTCATCAACTCTAGTATCAGGGGCAACATTACCCATAACTCTGTTTTGTATTTTGACAGAGTTATGGGCCTTTTTCACATAGATTTTCTGGTTAAAGTTTATATTCAAAAGTTTTGTAACTTCAAAACGACATTAGTTATTCACTTGAAACTTGGAACTAACGAGGCCACCCTTAACAAATTACATGAGATAAAGCCTGGTCTTGATTCAGCAACACCTTTTACTCTTTCAGACCAACATGATCAAATTGAATTTACTCGCTGCAGAATAGGGCATACCAGATTAACACATTCGTACCTTCTAAACAGGGAAGAAGCACCTCATTGTATACCTTGCGACGAACATTTTACTGTCAAACATATGCAAATTAATTGCGTAGACCTTGGTGATATTTGCGACAGATATTTCCAAGTAAATTCATTAAAAGAACTTTTCCAAACAGTGCAATCTTATACATTAATCCAGTACTTGAAAGAGATAAACACATATAACAAAAATTAGTTCATATTTCCTCTTCTATATAAAAATCAACATACGTAAATGGCATATAACCATAATGTGTTGAGTTGCCGTAAAACCCGAATAAACAAACAAACGATACTTGGAACTACCCTTTGTCACCAACTTGAGTATCAGGGGCAACATTACCCATAACTCTGTTTTGTATTTTGACAGAGTAATGCACACTTCTTACATAGATTTTGTGGTTAAAGTTTTTGTTGCAAAAATGTATAAACTATACAAGGCTTCACTTAACAGTTTTGCATTTTAACAAATTTATGCCCTTTCCACTATCCAAAATATGTACCAACTGAAATACTTAGAATAGTGGAGCGCGCTGTCCTCTGACAGCTCTTGTTGGAATATGTAACAATATGGCAAACAGTTTTATATGCTGTCAAAAAGAAATATGCAAAGAATATGATACTGTAATATATTGATTTACGATAAAAGTATGAACATACCCGTAAAACAGATAATCATACCATAAGACTTCGGGTGCATGCTCAACATTTTGTGTACAAGGCAAAATTTTTTTTAAATTTATTCTGAACTAATAGATAATGGTAATTTGTCAGGACTACCAAATCAAGACTATATGCTTTAAAACTATTTTTTCATTTCTTTTACCACATTTACATTTTGTTCATTGCCAAGAACAGCAAAAGCATAGCCTTGGGCCATTTACAATTTACATATTATTTACAATTTACATATTATTTACAATTTACATATTATTTACAATTTACATATTATTTACAATTTACATATTATTTACAATTTACATATTATTTTAATAATCCTTGTGCCTTTTTTGTCAATAAAAATAAAACGTAAAACGGAACACAATACTATTCCAAAGCAAACATCGTTATTACCTGTTGACAATTTCCGCTTATCACTACGCCTGTAAACAATCATTTTCTTTTTTGGTTTTTCCTCGACCGACATGCTTTCCCTTTTGAAAGAGGAATATATTCTCGAGAAAGACTTCTGGGAACCTCTTGTTATATCACATAACATTTCCATGTCAGACTGCTTCTTTCTGTCTTAAATCCGGTCGTAAATATCTTTCAGTCCTTTCAAATAAGTATTTTTATTACTGCTTTCAAATACGAATACGAAAAAAGTTACAGATCCTGAAACACATATATATATTAGAGACAAATTAATGTTATTGAACATTTAAAACTCTTAACTCCTATAAAAGATTAATTTTGTTCACATTTATTAGTTAATTTTTCATATGAATTTCAATTATAATTACCATTACATTAATTC
Organism: Congeria kusceri; assembly: GCA_027627225.1. NCBI lineage: Eukaryota > Metazoa > Mollusca > Bivalvia > Myida > Dreissenidae > Congeria > Congeria kusceri. The sequence continues at coordinate 2,455,163 of CM051034.1, read as the reverse complement.
TGAAATACATTTATATATTAGAGACAAATTAATGTTATTGAACATTTATAACTCTGTTCAACTCCTATAAACAATTAATTTTGTTCACATTCATTAGTTAATCTTTCATACGAATTTCAAATATGATTAGCATTACATTAATCTACCAAATTGTTTGGGTTAATTTGATTATTTTTATTTAGTTTATTTAACTAACAGACATTAATTGTGTATATTTTTATTTCCTAGGCAGTTTAATTTAATATGTTATAAAAAAATTCAAACCATTTTTCTTAATTCCACTGCAAAATCATTTAGATCAGTCTGATTGTTCAACTTAAACTTTTTTGCAATCTAAGTTCAGCAATATATTTTCTGCATCCTTATTTCACAGTATTAATATAGGTTAGCATACTTTTATTTTCATGATGTATATTGAATATATAAAATTTATGCCTTTATTACCATGATCTACTTGTTTTATTGACCTACCTCAATTTACAAACATGATATGAAGTTAGGCTAGCTCTTAAAGTATTGGTATCAATTTGTTAAAGGATTTTAAAGTACCATTATGTTACATAATAAGCAATTAGTTTCTTACTGTACAGTCAAAAACTCCAATACATGTATATATAATTAGAAGACACTCAGGTTGTTTAGGACACCAATAAACAATGCAAAAATCAGCAAACATGTCCATTTATCAATTGGATACACATTCTATAAATTTGGTAGTTAGCTCCCCTCAACGATTCAATGTCACAAAATATTCAGAAAATGTGGGTTATATTAAGCGCAGCTGCCAATAGTTAAGATAGTGCACAATGTGTCATCGTTACAACCAACAAGTCAATCAGTCATCATTATGAAAAATGTGTCACCATCACATCAATGCAGTCAAAGTAAAACCTGTCACAGTTATGGCAATGCAACATTAATTACCGTACCAGTAATTCATAACTAGAATGATTCACAATCCCATATGTCATCCCCCCCTAAACCCCCACTTTCCCTGACCTACAGCCTTAAGTGCCCTTCTAGTACGGCAATGACAGTCGTTTATCTGTTCTAAGCACTTTCGTACTAAGAATGGTCACCACAGTTGTACGACCAAATAATGGGTAAAAAAAAGAGGATTACTAACAAAGCTTAAACATAATACAGTTATCAAAGACATGTTAACAAAGAAGTTAAGTTTTTTTTTTTACGAATGATATTTATTACTTGAAAACACACGCTTGCTGATGTTGGTCATAAGCAAAATTTAAGAATGAATCAAGCTAGGTTAAAGCTTGCTTGCATTATATCTGTAATTATTATACCTCACTTTTGTATACGATTATAAATTCCCATTACCCCAGAAAGATATATTCTGACTGTCCAAAACTTTTCAACCATTTGGACATGTGACCAATCAAAAGTGACTGTCAGGTCATGTGACCGCGCTGACATTTTGAATGTCATATAAGGGCAAGTAACTGCGTCAGTTTTTTTAGTCACATGAAACATTTGCCTCCCTTGTCATGAATCAATGCGTAAACAAGCAATTCTCTTCAAAGTTAACTGTCTGAAAATAGTTTGCAAGTATTTCTAAAGATGAAAAATATTTAGGCATATGATATATATGATATGTCGCCCGGCAATGTCGCCCGCTACCGCTATGTCGCCCGGTACACAAATGATATGGGATTGTTCGGTATAATAAAATAAATAAAGCCTCGGTTGACAGTGTTGCCTCGGGTTGACAATACGCACTGTCACCCTCAAGGAAGTCAATATTTATATAACATATATCATATGGCAGCGTGTATGACATTGATATTGTCAACCCTCGAAACAGAATGTCACCACTCGGCATTCGCCTTGGGTGACATTCTGCCCTCGTGTTGACAATATCAATGTCACACACGCTGCCATTTGATATTTATACAATGCAAGTCACCTCTGCATATTAATACCAGTAAGTACCAAGGCATTCTAAAGGACAGCTATATCCCCCGCTGTGATCCTTCATTAGATTTTAAAGGTGACTTTGAAGTATCACACTGACCTTAATCAGTTTCATGAAAATTCCTTAAAGGGCATAGGAGATATGGAGCAGACACGAAAATGGAGGCTCAAACATTTGACCTTTAAGTGTGACCTTGACCTTGAGGTGGCAAGACTGCTCCATGCCTTCTGCACATTACCTCAATGTGATAAACATTTGAGTTTCATGAAAATTCTTCAAAGGGCATAGGAGATATAGAACGGACATGAAAATACAGGCTCAAATATTCAACCTTCAAGTGTGACCTTCAGTTGGCGTGACTGGCTTATGCCTTCTGCACATGGTCTCAATGAGCAAAACATATGAGCCAAGTTTTATGACAATCCTTCAAAGGGTATAGCAGATATCGAGGGGACACGAAAAGCGGACACGAATATGGAAGCTCAAAAATTTAACCTTCAAGTGTGACCTTGACCTTGAGCTCGCGTGAAAGGCCCATGCCTTCTGCACATCGTCTCAATGACCTAAACATTTAAGCCAAGTTTAATGAAAATCCTTCAAAAGGCATAGGAAATATGGAGGGGACACAAAATGGAGGCTCAAATATTTGACCTTCAAGTGTGACCTTGACATTGAGCCGGCATGACTGACTTATGCCTTCTGCACATCGTCTCAATGATCTAAACATTTGAGCCAAGTTTCATGAAAATCCTTCAAAGGGTATAGGAGATATGGAGCGGACACGAAATGGAAGCTCGAATATTTGACCATTAAGTGCGACCTTGACCATGAGCCGGCATGACTGACTCATGCCTTCTGTACATTGTCTGAATGACCTAAACATTTGAGCCAAGTTTCATGAAAATCCTTCAAAGGGTATAGGGGATATGGAGTGGACACAAAAATGTTACGGACAGACAGACAGACGGATGGACGAAGTGCATTCCTATAAACCCCCTCCCGCTTCGCTGGGGGGGGGGGGATTAAAAATGTGGATATTTTAATCTGAATAAACATAAAAAGTAGTTTAAACAGCCCCATAAAAAAATGATTCACAAAAGCTTTCAGCAATACATCCTGTATTGAACATGTTATGGTTTTACAACTAGTATAAACCATTTGGATTTATCAGATCTTACAACTAATCAACAACCATTACTTTTGGGGTAAAATGATGCAGGGTTTTTTTTGTATTTGTGTTCAGTTAAAATTTGAATTGAATTCTACTTCCTTATTCATGTTTGCTTGTGATCATAAACATGTGATTGCTTATGTCAATATAGTTTTATTGAAATAATTAAGGTAATATTTTTTACGACTGAACACCAAAAACAAGAGTCGTCACTGTAAGTGACGAATGCCCCCGAGGATGTCTTTTGTTTTGTACTCCGCACTTCCTCTCAAAGGCCTCTATCATTAGATGAAGTATCATTTCAGTCCTTCAATAATTTTCCAGTTTTACTCAGCACAAGAAGCGGGATGGACAGACAGACAGACGGACGGAGGGACGATGTTATTACTATATGCCCCCAAAGTTCCCTTCAGGGGCATAAAATAAAAATACAATGGCAGAATCAAACAAAAATAATGCCTACATTGGTGGTGTGGTAATTCTATTATTTACAATATTACATGTTCTTGAACATGTGTTATAAATTATTTGTTCAAAAGTGAATTAAATAATTTTCATTTTACTTCGAGTGCTTTTGTAACTTCTAAATAATCAATTGAAGCCTAGGTAATAACTAATTGTTGCTGCAACCTAACGGCGAGCTTACTGAGACATTTTTATCCCATCGTTGTTTTAGTAATTAAACTTATGTGCTGCCATTTTCAGCTTATAGCTACGACAAATTAGCCTGACACTCATGAACTCCATGTAGCATACTTATACGCTTGAATTATTTCCTATATTGATACTCGGTTTTGTTCGTGCATGTGTTTCAAGATGCCGTAACTGTCTTTTAGGTTGAATACTCTTACATCGTTTTAACTGGATTCCACCACTGAAACTTCATAATTATATTCATCTTAATTTATTGTTATATACACTCAACACAAATTGCTTAGTTATGCCCCTGATTGCCTATTTTTTTATGCCCCTGGTTACCCCCTTGATTGCCTAATATGTTTGCATTGTAATTGTTCATGCGTGCAAGTGAAAAATTTTTATGAAAACTTGTATTTTTTATGACAACTTACATTGTACTTTAAAATCACATATAGGAGGGATATTCAAAAATAACGTAGACTTTTTATATCGTTTATAACTAAATAAACTTAATTGAATAAAACCTATATAAAAAAGAATCTGGAATCAAATGGAACATGTTTAATAAGTAATAACGCGAAATTAATTTGTTACGCACCTGATCTATTTGATAATATGACCATGGTAAAATTTAAGCGGAGCATGCCATTTATTTGCAAGTAAATAGATCGTAAATTCTGAACTAAATAAGTACACTTACTTCAAATAAATTTGGTATAATATAAGACAAACATACATAGACATAAAACCAAAAGTTGGCTTCATTTTTAAGATTGCCTATTAATAAAAACAATATTGATATGACGGTGATGCACGACGACAATTGAGAAAAAATGTAACGGTGAGATCAACTCTAAATTCGAGTGGTAATGAAATCGAGTAAAGATATTTGTAAATCATCTATGCAGACATTTGATTTATCAACAAGCATAGAATACAGTTTTTGAGTAGGGCACATGTTTTCACATAGTGCAATAAAGTTTTGAGATGGGATTGTAAGCATTGAGACATGAATGGATAAGGAAAAACAGACGCCATAATGATGACGTCAATCAGCTTAAATCGGCTTGATCAGCATGGACGGTCAATGGTCAGGAAGCTATGCGAAATGTCTCGCTTGGTTTATTTCTCCATGATTAATGCATGTTGTTAAGTAAGAAATAAGGTGAAAATGTCAATGACAAATTACATCGTTATTTTAATTTTCAGTGTACATGATGATTTAAAATAAGACGTAAATATTACTTTATTGTAAATATTTCTAACAGGTATTTCCTTTCTTGATTCAGTAAAATAATGTTTGCATATGTTAACATTATACACATTTATATGCTAAATGTGTAATGTAATCAGACATACTTAAAATGCAGAATGTTTTAAAATATATTTTATATATTGGTATTCAAAATGACAAAAAGCGCTTTGTACAAGTATATGCGACTGGTTATCATATTGCCTCAAGACCATGATGAGAAAGGCCTCTTTACCGAGATCCCAACACAAGAATCATTGATAAGATAGTGTAATTGAAATATCAGAAAATATTGAATAATAGTGAAATAATAATATTGAAACAAGAACATTTCCTTCACGCCAAATCTTTCCTGAAGCAAATGACGTTAACGACGTCATTGAATTCCAATTGACGTGCTCCGGGTTGTCTGTAGTGACTTATTTGAAATACCTGCCATTTTAAACAGAGAAGCGTAAAATCACTGAAATTGTGTAAATTGATGGAATATATATTCCAGTTTATTTTAATGTACTTTGTTTTATGAAATAATTATATGTCTAAAAATATGAAAAAAATCTACATTAATTTTCATCATCCCTTGTACATTCAACTAAAATATTTTTAGCATTGTAACTTATTATACATATACATGTTCCTCATTGAATAAGCAGTTAGATTACATTTTTTATGAAAACTTGTATTCTGAGTATTAACTTACATAGTACATTTACAGTAATACAAATATACATTCAAGTAAAATATATTTGCATGTTAATGTTCACAATTATATATTTTTAAACATAACTGATATTATATTCAAGTTTAAACAAAAAAATGAATGTTGACTGATGGTTAACATAGAACGCTTAAGTCACATAGTACACTTTAGTCACATACACATTAAACTAAAATACTTTTAAAATCCTTTACTCGTTTAACTAAATATTTTTCAAGAAATCCATCGCATTAATTCACATGTCCACACAGAACACAATTACATAAGAGCACTAGAGTGCACTGTAACACTTTCCACATCCTCTGCAACTACATGTGTCACGTATTACAAAGTCTCATGTTCAAGTGACAAACAACGTTGACTAACGCACCACGCAAGAACAACAACTACAACAACCAGTAATCTGTTGAAAGACCCCGTATAATTTGACGAACGTTTCAAGTCATCTTCATTAAGTGATTGTTGTGTCTGACCATGACATGTTATTTAGTGTGTGTTAACCACAAGTCGTCAATCAACAGGTTTTGGGTTGGTGACATCATCAATCTTAGGGTCAGAAACCACTAAATGTCCGCGCTGTACATATTTACTGGTTGACATACTCCACGAAACATATGACAATGAACAAATAACATTTCTGAGCATTTCTATAGTAAAGGAAAACAGAAAAAAAGTAACAATTAATATGGTTTGTAAATGTATTTGTTTGTTTTGTTTTTAAATTCATTACATTCATTAATTTGATCCTTCCTTTATTTATTCATTACTTGATTCATTCACTCACTCCTTCATTCATTCATTCATTCTTTCTTTCGTTCGTTCAGTTGCATTCCTTCCTTCCATCCTCCCTTCCATATTTTACAAAAGTGAGCTTATAAAATCATAATCTTATAAAATATAATATGCTTCTTTAAAGTTTATGTGGCATTTTCTGGCTTATCTGTACTGTCAAGTTAGAAAGATGTAATTTGCAGATGATGACAAAATTACTCCAAAACTGCTGCTGGCCAATTATTAACCAACAATTCGCATGTCGGCCATTTCTGCATCCGAATCATCAATTAAGACATCAACCACGTGTAATTACAATATCCCGTGGCAAACTGGAGGAGTATCTCTGTTAAAATATGCTTAAACCTTTTTTCCACAAGGTAAATTACTCAACATTCTAAAATAATATAACATTAAATAATGTAAAATAAAGAAATAAGTTCAGATATTTTGTATAATTTTACTTTAAAAGTACATTTGAGGCGCGTCGTGGGAAAACCGGTCTTAATGCATGTGCGCAAAGTGTCATCCCGGATTTGCCTGTGCAGTCCGCACAGGCCAATCCGGGATGGCACTTAACGCTTTTATGGTATTTTCTGTTTCAGGAAAGTCTCTTCTAAACATAAATCCACTGTGTACGTAAAGTGCCGTCCTGGATTAGCCTGTGCGTACTGCACAGGCTAATCCGGGACGACACTTTACGCACATGCATTAAGACCGGTTTTCCCACGAAGCGTCAATTTTGGTTTATACTGTTGAACATATTACATAATTGTTATTGTTAAAAGACACATTGTATTAGTACACCATTTTCCCAAATATTGTAAATCAGTCATTGTTAGTTCTGAAAATAACATCAGGAGCCATATTCCAGAAACATCTTAAGTGTATCTTAACATATATTCATTGAAGTTAAACATTTCAAAATGTTATTATTTAGAAACCAAATATAAATTTGTGAATCTTTTTATATTTAAATATACACAAATTAATACTACAAGTGAGAACACTTAGCACAATGCACTGTAAAACTGAAATAAACAGTTAAATAATGTCATCGAAAAAGGGCCTCAAAGGGGCAATTTCTTAAACAAATTCTGAAATTCAGATGTTAATACTGACATATTATAATGGTTACAACAAAATCCGGGATGGCACTTTCCGCTTTTATGGTATTTTCTGTTTCAGGAAAGTCTCTTCTAAACATAAATCCACTGTGTGCGTAAAGTGCCGTCCTGGATTAGCCTGTGCGCACTGCACAGGCTAATCCGGGACGACACTTTACGCACATGCATTAAGACCGGTTTTCCCACGACGCGCCTCATTTGCATTATACTGTTGAACATATTATAACCCTAACCCTAACCCTAACCCTTTAAAGTGTGTATGTACGATCTTGCATATAAATTATTTTCAAAATAAGCAGACAAAAGCCACAATATAACTTGACAGCAAACAGATAAACATAAGCACTACAAATGAATCACTAAAATATTGAATAAATCAACAAATACGAGTGTCAACTTATGCACCGTTTATTAGTGTCGATAAGCTAAAGCAACTGTTGAGTCAATGTATATCTATGTATTGTATCCATTTGTGTCAGAGTGCAATTTGTTTCACAAATGCATAATTCTTACACTTTTTCTATACCCGTACTTTTCACAATCAGAGTATTAGTTATTAAGAAAATTGTCACAAAAATTCATTGTTCTTACCACTTCCTCCATTAATAAAAATCCTTTTCTTAGGAATTGGTTTACCAGTGGCTGTAAACATTCTTCCATAACATGTTTACACTTCACTTATATAGGTTACCACAATTCTTCATAACACACTATTCTGTGAAGTTAGAACAAGACTTCAAACATAGAATACACTGATTTATTACACCAATGTTTTATACACCATTAACTGTATGAAAATTCAAGATTTTGCAAATAAATGAGTGCAGTGGACATCTGACTTCATGACTACATCAATGAACTTGATTTACCACAGTACTGTATTTTTGTATGCACCAAAACAATTTTCACAATAAAATAGGATGGTGTTCATGCACGCATGGACACAGTTTTTCAAGAAAGTGAAAACCATCAAAGAACAAATGTTTTAAAAGAAAAATTAAAGGAAACATGCATAAAATACTGCAAATAATCTATGAATTTAACAAACATACTTAACCTTCATGAATTTTTCAGTAATATATGAGCCAAGAAATCTAGCAGGCCCATTCTATGTTTGATGTCTTATTCTAAAAACACATAAAAGAGTCTTTAATCACTAAGTTTTGTGATTCCAATTCATCAAACACAAGCTGAACAATTACGATTTTGTGAATGACTTAAATTTCCAAATTCCTCCTATTTATCATTAAAATCCGAATTTATTTATACATGCAATTTATTTCCAATGAAGCCAACATTAGCATGAAGTTAATGTTACTCTAGACACAACCAACAACAACTACCATGTGAAGTTAATGTTACTCTAGACACATCCAACAACAACTACTGAGATAGCCTGGTCTTGACCTCCTAAGTGTGACATTCAAGTGGAGCAAAATGTTTATCAGTCAAAGAGCTATTTGTGTTGATAATTGCCAAATACATTCTCACTATATTAAGACTAAAGAAAAACTTCCTTTTTCTGATAAGGGGCTATTTAGCGAATTTTAACTTCAAGCTTTCAGACAAATCGGCAGATCAATAATTGATGGTTTAAGTAGGTAATAACAAATATAGGTTAGTTTACTTCTTCACTGCTTCTGAAATCTCATCTTTTTTATACATATATGCTCACAAATATTTTATCAAAATATTAAAGGGGCCTGTTTGAAGATTGACGAATTGACAATTTTTTCAACTTTTTGTCACTGATTTCAAAACTAAAAGAACACTGTATACAAGGAAACAACATAACACTACGAACCTAGAAATATACTGCAAAAACTGTTTTGTTTATGAGTAATCATCAGTTGAAATTGATAAAATTATGAAGCGTTTGTAACGCTAAACGATGGAATAATTTGAGTGTTTCTGTTGATTTCGTTGAATTTGTTGAAAACACGTGGAACACTTACACTTACATAAAGTAAATAATGCAGGGTGAAATATAGATGTTGGAATGGCCAAGTGGTTAAGGCGATAGCCTTTTAATCCGGAGGTCCTGGGTTCGAACCCAGGTGTGACCACTTCTTTTCTTTTCTTTTTTTTTTCTAAATACTTTTCTTGATATTATACTTGAGCGTTTTAGATCCAATGCTTAAATCTGTCAAGTTCAGACATTTAATGGCATACTTCAAAAATGCAAAAATCGGTAAACGAGTCCCTTTAAAATTAATGACATGCATAAATTGCTTTTTTTTTGGGGGGGGGGGGGAGACAAGCTTAAAAAGTGTATTTTCAATATTACGATCAAAAGTAGTGGTGCAAATTAAAGTTAAAAGCTCTGTAATTATTTAATTGCAAAAAATACCCAAAATAATATTCAACTGTATAGTCAACAAGTCCAATTCATGAATATGAACTAAGAACAGTTATTCTAAAATTACAAGCCTTTATCCTACTAACGAAATTAATGGATTTATTGACAGATTTTCTGTTTTTATGACCCCAAAGGTGGACATATTTAAATCGAACTGTCTGTCCGGCCGGCCGGCTAAGGTTCAAGTTTTTTTATGGAGTCCAATATCTTGAATACATTAAAAAGTATTTACTTGAAACTTAAAATACTTCTTTACTATCAATGTCTCCACCAGGGAAAGCAACCCCTATTTTGTTTTTTTACAGATGTATGCCCCTTTTTTAACACAGAAATGTTGGTGAAAGTTTTTTTTCCAATTGTTTGAATACTATGAAAGGTATTTAATGGCAACTTAAAATAATTCATTGCTATCAATGTCTCATCAGGAAAAGCATTCCCCTATATTCTGTTTTTCATTTTGACAAATGAGCATTATAGTGACAGCAATTGTTTTTTTCCTTTTTTTAAATAGCTTAAATACCTTACCTGCAAAAGCTAAAGGCACCTGGGCCCATATCCACAAAACTCCGTAGTGAAAACTTTAGGAAATTTCTAAAAATCTTTAAATTCCTTGAGTCAGTGTCTGGTTATTTTAAAGCTAATTTTGTCTTAATGGTCATAAATTGTGTAAAGAATCAACAAATACTTCTCAATTTACATTATTTACGTATAAAATATTGATTTTCACACAGAAAATGATATTTGAATTTTTCACTTAAATATGACTTAAGTTAAGATTTTCCTTAGGAGCTTTGTGGATATGGCCCCTGCACTAACCAATATATTAGATTAAGAACAGCAAAAAACAGAAGAAAAAAACCAATGTTATGCCTCTGCTGGGCCTATATTTATAAAGATTCTTCAGCAATTCTTAACTTAAGTTGAACATAAGTCAAATTTACAGTTTGTGTTTAAAACATTATGCTTCGGAACATTTGCATGACTAATGATATATATTTATATACTTTGAATTATATTGCAAATTATGTGTGAAAATCTTTCAAAAATGCGTTAATTTGTCAGAAAATCCAATAACTAAATTTGAGAATTTTAAGAATTTTCTTCATTTTCGTATAAGATTCTTTATTACTACCAGCCCTGGAGCTCGATCCTACAACCTCCGGAACAAGTCTATCAATCTAACAGCAAGGCCAACCAGACTTGAGTAAAATTACGCATTTTTTAGCCTTATCCATATGATATGCGTTTTGTTTGTTGTTTTAAAAATAACAACGAAAAACATAACAAACACTTTATAATTTTAACTATTTGAACTGAACGACAACTATGTCAGGAGTGTTATTTTGCGTCTTTTTATATAATGCCCTTTCCTGTTTTGAAATATGTGACCAAATATTACTAAATTTTCAATTTGCTTATCTCAAATAGGGTCCTTTTTAACACTGCGATAAAATCACACCACCAAGATATAAGCAATTCGGAAGAACAAAGGGACATAAACGTTGTATAACACTGGAAATATAAAATACTGTATTTATCTCCCTTCTAAACATGATCCATTAGTACGGGTATATGTTAAATTGTTGTGTTGTTGTTTTTTAAAATAATAATCATCAATTGCAATGGATAATATTATAAAGCGTTTGTGACAAGCAAATGACTGAATACTTTGGGGTGTTTCTGTTGTTTTTCTTTAAATTGTTGAAAACACGTGGATCACTTACATCTAGTTAAAAATACGTGCACGTGTAAAAATTCTGTAAATCAGTCTGGCTGAGTGGTTAGCGCATAACACCTTCAATTCAAAGGTCGCAAATTTGAGCCCCGGTAGAAGCACCTTTTTTTTCTCTTTTTTGATGCTTTTCATGATATAATACTTGAGCTCTTTAGTTGAAATGTTGTTGTTGTTTTTTTCAGTTTAAATATTTAATGGCATATTTCAAAAATACAAAAATCTGTGAACAAGTTCCTTCGAAGCCGCAGTCCATAGAATTCACTTCAATACATTGTAAATTGGCAATAGTTTTAATGAACGTTAATGGTATTTACTTCAATACATTGTAAATTGGCAATAGTTTTAATGAACGTTAATGGTATTTACTTCAATACATTGTAAATTGGCAATAGTTTCAATGAACGTTAATGGTATTTACTTAAATACATTGTAAATTGGCAATAGTTTTAATGAACGTTAATGGTATTTACTTCAATACATTGTAAATTGGCAATAGTTTTAATGAACATTAATGGTATTTACTTCAATACATTGTAAATTGGCAATAGTTTCAATGAACGTTAATGGTATTTACTTCAATACATTGTAAATTGGCAATAGTTTCAATGAACGTTAATGGTATTTACTTCAATACATGGTAAATTGGCAATAGTTTCAATGAACGTTAATGGTATTTACTTCAATACATGGTAAATTGGCAATAGTTTCAATGAACGTTAATGGTATTTACTTCAATACATTGTAAATTGGCAATAGTTTCAATGAACGTTAATGGTATTTACTTCAATACATTGTAAATTGGCAATAGTTTGAATGAACGTTAATGGTATTTACTTCAATACATGGTAAATTGGCAATAGTTTCAATGAACGTTAATGGTATTTACTTCAATACATGGTAAATTGGCAATAGTTTCAAAGAACGTTAATGGTATTTACTTCAATACATTGTAAATTGGCAATAGTTTTAATGAACGTTAATGGTATTTACTAAAATACATTGTAAATTGGCAATAGTTTTAATGAACGTTAATGGTATTTACTTCAATACATTGTAAATTGGCAATAGTTTTAATGAACGTTAATGGTATTTACTTCAATACATTGTAAATTGGCAATAGTTTTAATGAACGTTAATGGTATTTACTTCAATACATTGTAAATTGGCAATAGTTTCAATGAACGTTAATGGTATTTACTTCAATACATTGTAAATTGGCAATAGTTTTAATGAACGTTAATGGTATTTACTTCAATACATTGTAAATTGGCCATTTTTTTTAATGAACGTTAATGGTATTTACTTCAATACATTGTAAATTGGCAACAGATTTAATGAACGTTAATGGTATTTACTTCAATACATTGTAAATTGGCAATAGTTTTAATGAAGGTTAATGGTATTTATTCAACTGAAAATTGTTTCTTATTGACGAAAAGCATTTTATAATGTCTATGTTCGAAAACGCTTGGTACGATCGGAATAGACAATAATGTACATGCTGATATACTCCAGAGGCATCACCAGCTATCGCATAAAATATACAATAAAAAGTGACCGAAACATTATCATTTTACCGATTTCAATGCGTTTTTTTGTATTTTGATCGGTAAGATGTTCATAAGGAGCAATTTCTGCAAAGTTTTATTTTTATTAACATATTTCTGGACTGCGGCTTTAAACATTTCTTGATTCACATTAAAATACTAGACTACATGTATTTCTTGTGCAACAAGTTACTTACCATCAGAATCGTCAAATTCACCATCAGACCAATCATAATCAGAATCTGTAAAGAAAAAATACTGTATACTAGGTTATTTTTGTGGACATAATTTTCGTTTCATGTGACGGTTGAATTAAAATGCCGAATTTAAAATTGATAATAAAGTCAACTTTAAAAAATTGTTTGTTTGCCATTGCCTACCCAAGATTGCTGGTAATGGTTAGGTAGGTGGGCATTGTTTGGGGGGAAAAAAATGCAGATTTATTAATGATCCATTTAGCGTCAAAATATAACATATAACGCAGACATTGCTTTTAATTAAATAATCAAGAGTCTGTTGATATAACGAGAGCTTGCTAGCAATCATCTTTAATTATACAATGAATGCTGACAAACTGCCCGTTGTTTTCACAAGTTTGATAAAACATGATTAGAATTGCATTTTGATATGGCCAATTATATATAAGCAAGGGCTTAGCTGATACACTTAATTTATTAACCCGATGCAAAATGACCAAAATTTAAAAAAAGAGCGAGCTTTTATTTAAATCAAAGAAAAAATAGAATATTCGGATTAAAAAAAAAAAAAAACTGGTTTTATTTAACAAAGAAAAAAACTTTAGAGTAGGGGCTTTTTCGTCGGCTAGGTAGGCAATAACAAACCAAGCTAATGTTAATTTTGGCCAAAGATGTTGTTCCAAGTATATGGTACATCAGCATGTAGGGTATCTACTTCTCTGTGACTGCCATAATAACCGTGTCAGTAAATAATACAGAAATTATTAAATAAATATATCCCGGTAATAATTAGCAAAAAGTGTTTAACCTATCATTATTGCGTAATTATTTAAATTTGAATTCGGTATAGTAAAAACAATTCGCATTATATTAAAAAATGAATAATCAAACATTTAAAAAGCGACCCTTATTTTAAAAAAAGATTGAGATTTTGCATACAATAATTACAACTAACTTTTTTTGTCTGTATCTCAGTTATATCTTTGCAAAAAAATATTTTTTGATTCTCCATCATAATAGGTTCAACTATATTTTATTATTTGTAAACAATCATATAGTTATTAGTATACAATCATTGTATTATTATTAAACACTAATTTTATTACTAGTATACACTCATTTTGTTACAATTTTGAAGGGCAATGTATCTTTTACAAACAGTTTGGTAATTTAATAAGAATGTATTTGTAAACATGTACCATCATTGGAGACCAGGTTCCGATCAGATGGTGGCTCCACTGGGAATGCCCCACCCCTGCAACGACAACAATAATTTCTAAAATGTTCAAGAGTGTTTCTACGATCTTACAATAAAAACATAGTGACATAAAATAAAACAATCTGATAAAGTTCATTACCATATGATTTAAAATGGAAAAAAGTAAATAAGAACGACTCTTAAAAAATGCATAATTGTCTTCTTTTTAATCACAAACTAGTTTTCAGCTGTACAGCTGGAAACTCCAATACATGTATATACATTGACTGGACAGCTGTTGTTTTAGGTTACAAATCACCAATAAACGATGCAAAAGTTGACACTCATATTTGTCGATTTATTCTTTATTTTAGCGGTTTTTTTTCCACAAGTTTCTTTGTCTAGTATCAAGACATATTGTCACTTTCATCTGCTTATTTTGAAAATAATTGAGGCGTGTCTTGGGAAAACCGGTCTTACTGCATGTGCGTAAAGTGTCGTCCCGGATTAGCCTGTGCAGTCAGCACAGGCTAAGCCAAGATGGAACTTTCCGCCTACAGTGGATTTAAGTTTAGAAGAGACTTTCTTGAAACAGAAAATGCCATAAAATCCGAAAGTGCCATCCCGGATTAAGATTTAATAGAGTTGTCTCCCTTTACTTGATAACAGGATATCATGAGAGACATAACAGTAGAAATATATATTATGAGAATGTGTAATAGACTATTCTATTTGTAAATATGTTATATAAGTAGGCAATAGGACTGAATAAGTATAGCTTTCTTTGCAACAGGCGAAAAAATAAAGGAAAAAAACTGAGTTTAACCTATACTAACATGAGAAAGTGGAGATTGGAAGAAATAGCCCAACTAGAATAAGAATTAAATGGAGGGAACACATAATTTTATGTGAATCCCCATTTTTTCTGGACTCGTTATGCAGCAAATGCTGCAATGGAGGTATTGGTGTCGTGTTTACTTAGAGATCTGGGTAAATTTTGGTAATAATTACCATATACTATATGTCGTATTAAATTTAAAAACCAATGTGCGAATACACATGTGAAGGTACTTACAATAATGACCATAAACAATGCTAATTATTTTCAGATCACTAAGTGGTTCAGCATAGTTTTACAATATCTGTATAATTTGCATGTCTTTACATATGAGGATAGAGAAAATAGGTTAAAATATGCTTTCTAACCTTTATTTTTTATAAAGTTCAAGTAGTAGTACTTGAATATACAGTGTAAAATGACCTCTTTAATTGATAGGAAGTAAAATAATATAAGACTGCTAAAGTACCTGGCATCTGCAATTATATGTTGTTGGTATGTAATATTTTTCTTTATAATTTTTATATTTATTTTAATGATGGATGTTACAATTGCATGACATGCTTTTAACTAATGCTGAACTCTTGTAGACAGGGAATATAACTTATTGCTCCAACCTGAGACACTGTCAAAACAAGATATAACTAATAAAAAGAACCGACTAGACTGTACAAATATATACAGATAAAAGAAAATCACCCATGGGAGCACATGAAAGGAGGACTTTGTCTCGTTCGTGATTATTAAAAGAAGGGATAACCACTTCTATAAAACAGTTATTTGTTGAAAATATACACATTTCTGCATTAAGAATAACTGCAGAAAATCAAAATATGTAATATCACACAGAAATAATGGCAACTCGATCACTATTAACACTATGATCAAAATACTTGCCAAAAAATTAAGAAACTTACTACCCATGTGGGTTAAAACAATATATAGTACACATTACAAAATTGATAACTGGGTCCTCCCCATTTTATATAAAATCTGCAATAAAATGGGGTTTATTAATACTGTACAATAGTAAACGCGGCAAACTGCTTAACTTAAAAAGGCTTAAGATAAGGAATCCTTGGTCAATCAGATTGGCCAAGGTTGGGGGAGGGCTCCGTTAGCAACAGAGACATATATAACAACATGAAATTTAAATTAAGATATGTGTTACTATCTTCCTGTGCGCCCGGCCCAGCACGGCTCATGAAAAACCACGGAGGGAAGGGGGAATATAAAGAGGAGATAGGGGGATTCCTGCAGCTTATGAACAATATTTATTGTACCACTGAAAACAATAATTTACAAATTAATCTAGTTTAGTAATGGCATTTATTTGCCAATTAGCCTGAATCAGTAGAAATTGTGCACAATGTATGAGCATAAATTAGGGAAAATTCAGAAATAACATTTCTAATCACTTATACCTCAGGCAAAAATAAATAATTTGAAACAAAAAGTACAGTACTGTTTACCATTGACACAGCCAGTAATATACGATGTAAACACTGGCTGGGTTTAACCCTCTGAATGCTCTACTGAGCATTGCCTATTGTTGTCCCAGTGTACTAGATAAAATACAATTTGGTCTGTTAAGAGTTGTCTCCCATGATTTAAAGATGTCGAGATGATTAAAAATGAATAAAGATTTTGGACAGGCAGAAATTATCTGCCCTTCAATAGGCTTAATATCACTTATTCTCAATTTGTATTTGGGTTTGTAATGTGTAACAAGGCAGTCCAAAGGACAGCTATATCCCCCGCTGTGATCCTTCATTTGATTTTAAAGGTGACTTTGAAGTATCACACTGACCTTAATCGGTTTCATGAAAATTCCTTAAAAGGCATAGGAGATATGGAGCTGACACGAAAATGGAGGCTCAAACATTTCACATGTGATAAACATTTGAGCCAAGTTTTATGAAAATCATTCAAAGGGCATAGGAGATATGGAACAGACACAAAAATGGAGGCTCAAACATTTGACCTTCAAGTGTGACCTTGACCTTGAGGTGGCGTGACTGCCTCGTGCCTTCTGCACATTGCCTTCATGTGATAAACATTTGAGGCAAGTTTCATGAAAATCCTTTAAAGGGCACAGGAGATATAGAATGGACATGAAAATACTGGCTCAAACATTCAACCTTCAAGTGTGACCTTGACCTTGAGTTGGCGTGACTGGCTTATGCCTTCTGCACATGGTCTCAATGAGCAAAACATTTGAGCCAATTTTCATCAAAATCCTTCAAAGGGTATAAGGGAGATGGAGCGGACACGAAAAACAGACACGAAAATGGATACTAAAACATTTCACCTTCAAGTGTGACCTTGACCTTGAGCTGGCGTGAAAGGCCCATGCCTTGTGTACAACGTCTCACTGACCTTAACATTTGAGCCAAGTTTCATGAAAATCCTTCAAAAGGCATAGGAGATATAGGCGGACACAGAATGGAGGCTCGAATTTTTTACCTTCAAATGTGACCTTGACCTTGAGGCAGCGTGACTGACTCATGCCTTCTGCACATCGTCTCAATGACCTAAACATTTGAGCCAAGTTTCATGAAAATCCTTCAAAGGGTATAGGAGATATGGAGCGGACACGAAAATGTTACAGACGGACGGACGAAGGGCATTCCTATAACCCCCCTCCTGCTTCGCGGCGGGGGATTAAACAAGGGAAGATTGTATATTAACACAGTTAAAAGCTGTTCAGTGATATAAATAAATGATTAAATGACTTAAATTTCCCCAGATATGGGAAAATGTTTATTAAATTTAAATTTTAATATCAAATGTGTTCTTATTCAGCTGCCTTCGAAATCTTGCGGTATAACTTTTATAAACCACAAATACTAACTTTGAATGTTTACTCGCCTAAGGTACCACTATAGCCATTGTTATCCCCATGAAAATTAACTATTAATGATTTATTCCCAAGGATCAGCTGGAAATGCATCACTTTTCAAAAACCGTGGCTAAATATTGCTTTACAAAAGGCAATTTCTTTGGGTGCAGCAGGGCTGATGTTTTATTGTTCATTTGAACGTGACCTGTTATACGATATCTTCAGATCCTAACAATGTTAGGATTTGATTTTAATGAGATTGGATTTTGTTTGTAACAAAAAGCAGTAACTAAATAGTTAAAGTCTGTCTGATGTGTATAGATTTATTTCATGTCTCTTTCATTACCAACTAACAAAACAATGTTTCATATAACACAGATAAATGACAAATGTGACAAAAAAAATATTTCTCTTATTGCAAAATGCACATATATATTTTCTGTCAATACAGACCCATTTATCCTACAGCAACCGCTACATTCTGTTTTGAATGAGAAAATAAGGACTGCACATGCTTCATCATTCAATCTGACACGTCTAGACGCTGTGTATACATGTATACAATAGTTTGCTGCACAGCAAACTATTTTTAAATCTCTCTTTTAATACGCATTTCTGAATATAAGTTATTCTTGACATTTATTATAATATTATTTAAAAAATATACTTCCATCATTAGAATCAGTGGATGGATTTACATTATAATTTTCGTGCAATCGTTAAGTCACAATTTAAGTCACCATAAACATCATCAGAATGCTTGATGATTGAAAGGCAAGACTAACTAGGTCAGACATCAACATCATCAGAATGCTTGATGATTAAAAGGCAAGACTTAATATGGCAGACATCAACGTCATCAGAATGCTTGATGATTAAAAGTCAAGACTTACTAGGTCAGACATCAACATCATCAGAATGCTTGATGATTAAAAGTCAAGACTTACGAGGTCAGACATCAACGTCATCAGAATGCTTGATGATTAAAAGACAAGACTTACTAGGTCAGACATCAACATTGTCAGAATGCTTGATCATTTAAAGTCAAGACTTACGAGGTCAGACATCAACGTCATCAGAATGCTTGATGATTAAAAGACGAGACTTACTCGGTCAGACATCAATGTCATCAGAATGCTTGATGATTAAAAGACAAGACTTACTAGGTCAGACATCAATGTCGTCAGAATGCTTGATCATTAAAAGACAAGACTTACTAGGTCAGACATCAACGTCGTCAGAATGCTTGATCATTAAAAGACGAGACTTACGAGGTCACACATCAACGTCGTCAGAATGCTTGATGATTAAAAGTCAAGACTTACTAGGTCAGACATCAACATCATCAGAATGCTTGATGATTAAAAGGCAAGACAAACTAGGTCAGACATCAACATCATCAAAATGCTTGATGATTAAAAGGCAAGACAAACTAGGTCAGACATCAACGTCATCAGAATGCTCGATGATTAAAAGGCACTCACAAGGCATTACTAGTTCAATGAAACACTGAAAGATTCATTTAGATTTACACATAAAATGATGCCTTATAGCGAACAACTAACGGTTGTTAACATCTGCATAAAATAAATTGTATATGAATTGTTGTTTATTTCTGATTTTAAGGTTAACTTTCTCAGCTTGATGAAACTTAATTCCTTGTGTTTTATTATGAATATAATGCAGCTGACATAAAGTAAAAAGTGAACATTTTTTATTTATCCTTCACTAAGCAATTTTGGGTAAACTGGTAACAAATTCAAAACATGTCTTGCGAAAAACATTTGGCAAGACATGAAATTTGCTTTCCAAAAAACTAATTGTTATTCTTTTCTTACATAAGAAGACAATATTTTTTTACAAAATGATTGCCTGTTAATTGTCTACAACTTTCGTAACTTGTTTTTATTTAATAGCAAACAACTTACATGTATACAAGTAACTGGCACAATTTCATTCCTTCAAAATGCATGGTGTACCTTTTTAACTAATGTCACAATAACTTAATGAATAAGATCTTACCTGGAAAATCTTTTCCGTACAGTTAAAATAAATTTTGAAACTTTCATTGTGTAAACTATTGGGTATGTTCACTGTATAATTCTACTTTCAGCAACTATCATTTATGAACATGACAATAATTGCAACCAGCTCGTGTAAATACCATGAAATACAATCCCAAGCTATATAAACAATCCCTTATTTGTCAATGAGCCCAAACAACCTGTCCAGAGCTAGCGTTACCACGTGTTACAATGAACCAACCCATAACGGATATGAACAATGTTTTCAAAAAAATGAGCACTGAATTGAAGCTCAGATAAGAAACACACTTTCGGTTTACGCCTGACAAAGTTTATGAAAATATAACTTAGTGCATGTTAGCCACTGGACTATAACTCCAATGTATTCACTGATAGCGGGCGATTGGTTAAGGTCCAAAACAGTTTGCCGCTGGAATCGTCCAGATATAGAGAATGCATTGTGCAATATTCTGTTTGGCTGTTAACAAGTTTAGTTATTTATTAGTGTCATGGCATGAACTTGTCACTGAAGGGGAGATCATGCCGGGATCGCCAAAATGTCACAGGGTGAGAAAATTGTGTGGCCAGTCTGGGACTCGAAACCGGGACCCCTCGTTATAAGGGCGAGTGCTCTCCCGACTGAGCTAACCGGGCCGCCACACAACTTCTCCCGTTAAGTGACCAAGCGCATGCTATAGTCCAGTGATTACATCGATGGTGGTATGGTGCTAATAAACAACAGAAAATATAAGCACGAATTTTCAATTTTATAAATTTTAATTACAAATTTTCTTCCAAATGAAAAATTTGAGTACCTTACAAACGGAGCTAACTAATAACAATTTCACGTACATTCTAGACAGTTACAGTACATGATGCATTTTATTCCAATTGAAACTTTTTGTCACCGATTCCAAATATAAAACAACAGTGTATACAAGGGAGCAGAATAATAATAGAATAGAACCCTTATGGAAAAAGTGTATTAAATATGCATTTAATGCGCATTAAACGCTGCAGTATTGACACCGTATTTTTTTCTGCATTCAATGCAAATTAAATACACTTGAAAATGCAGACAAAAATCACTAATAAGTGTATTTTTTCTGCATTTTTCCTGCATAATTACACTTAAGTGCATTTGAAGTGTTGTTGTTTTTTTCTTGAACAATACACTATATCTTAAAAAAAATATACACTTAAGTGTATTTTAGGTGGATTTTCTAGTGCAGTTATACACTTTTTTGTAAAAAACGCAGAAGAAAACACAGAAAAAATACAGTAAGTGTCCTAACGGTGTATTAAACGCGCATTTAATGCAGAAAAAAGATGGTGCCAATACCGCAGCGTTTAATACACTTCTTCGAGAAGGGAAATATACTGTAAAAACTGTTTCGTTTATGAGTAATCAGCTGAAATTGATAAAATTATAAAGCATTTGTAACACTAAACAATTGAATAATTTGGAGTGTTTCTGTTGTTTTCGTTGAAACTGTTGACATCGAGTGGAACACTTACATAAGGTAAAGAATGCAGGGTGAAATATCGTTGTCAGAATGACCGAGTGGTTAAGGCGATATCCTTTTAATCCGGAGGTCCCGGGTTTGAACCCCGGTGGGACCTTCTTTTTTTTTCCTAAATACTTTTCTTGTTATTATACTTGAGCTTTTTAGTTCCGATGCTTAAATGTCAAGTTAAGACAGTAAGTGGCATACTTAAAAAAAAAAGCAAAAATCTGTGAACGAGTCCCTTTAAAAGGTCTGTTGCTGACCTTATTGAGTACCAATGTGTTATGGACAGCCATTTTATCAGTTATATTACATTTCAAGTGACAAGGAGTTATCATAAATCCTAATGAGAGACTGTGGATTACAGATAAGGGCATGGTTTTACTGCCAATATTTCTTTTGTATGAAACAGAATCATAGCTGGGTTACAGATAAGGGCATGGTTTTACTGACAATATTTCATTTGTACGAAACAGAATCATAGCTGTCAAGTCCCTAGAGAGTGTCCGAATGAGACTGGGGTTTCAAGGAGCGGGCCGTTTGTGAGGAAAACACAATTATTTCTGGATTGTTTCTCGAAACAGGAAGAATGTTCTGTATGCACTTTTGTCTGACAGAGACATCAAACATCAGATAACTTCGCCTTGATGGCCACAACTAAACTCTCGTCAGCAAACCAGACTGAAAGACTAAGTGACGGAAGAAGTCGCCTTCACAGACTATGATGCCGTCAAATTGCAGCAGACTCCGACAACTTTGCTGACCTTTTCTTGGGTGGACTTTTATTCATTTTGCAGACGACAACAAAAATGGCCGAGCAAGAAATTACATCGACACTGTATGCTTGTTTACTTCCAGACCACACTCTTAACCAATGAAATTAAAGCTCCTCATACAAACAACATATTGATTGGATTTCGAATGGTTACAGAATCTCAGCTTGATTCTACCTTGCAATAATCGATTAAATCAAGCCAAAACAGTATACAATCGACATTAATACACTTTATGAACCAAAACTTGTCAAAAGTCTGAGAAATGTTCAGTGAAACTTGAGGGCGTGATTAAATGCTCAAAAAGGTGACTCTTACGCTGAAAGCGTGGAACTTGACAGGTCTGCAAAATATACAAAAACCATGACATATGTAGCCTCCAAAAGCCACCTCAATGCAGGATTTGACTGGTTGAGCTTATTCCTAATCAAATATAAGCCCCCCTAATCAATGTTCATGTGACCCAGGTCGGATATATAAATGTTCATATAACCCTGGTCAGATCCATCAATGTTCATGTAACCCTGGTCAGATCTATCAATGTTAATGTAACCCTGGTCAGATCCAGTAACCCAGGTCCGATCCACCAATATTCATGTGACCCAGGTCAGATCTATAAATGTTCATGTGATCCTGGTCAGATCCACCAATGTTCATATAACCAAAGTTGGATCCATCAATGTTCATATAACCCAAGTCAGATCCATCAATGGTCATATGACCAAGGTAAGATCCATCAATGTTCATGTGAACCAGGTCAGATCCATCAATTTTCATGTGTCCCAGGTCAGATCCATCAATGTTCAAATGACCTAGATCAGATCCTTCAATGAACCAGGTCAGACCCATCAATGTTTATGTGACCCAGGTCAGACCCATCAATGTTCATGTTAACTATGTCAGATCCATTAATGTTCATGTGACCTAGATCAGATTCATCAATTTTCATGTGTCTTAGGTCAGACCCATCAATGTTCATGTGATCCAGGTCAGATCCATCAATGTTCATGTGTCCTTGCTCAGACCCATCAATGTTCATGTGACCTAGGTAAGATCCATTAATGTTCATGTGACCTAGATCAGATCCATCAATGTTTATGTGACCTAGGTCAGATCCATCAATGTTCATATAACCTAAGTAAGATCCTATCAAATAACACATGTGTCAATAGCTGTAAGACGTAATATTTGTGACACAGTATGTTAAATTTGTTATATTCTAGGGTAGCATACTGCAGTTTACTGACAAACCAGTATATCAACAAACCAGTATATCAACAAACCAGTATATCAACAAACCAGTATATCAACAAACCAGTATATCAACAAACCAGTATATCAACAAACCAGTATATCAACAAACCAATATACCCACAAACCAATATACCCACAAACCAATATACCAACAAACCAGTATATCAACAAACCAGTATATCAACAAACCAGTATATCAACAAACCAATATACCCACAAACCAGTATACCCACAAACCAATATACCCACAAACCAATATACCCACAAACCAGTATATCAACAAACCAATATACCCACAAACCAATATACCCACAAACCAATATACCCACAAACCAATATACCAACAAACCAGTATATCAACAAACCAGTATATCAACAAACCAGTATATCAACAAACCAATATACCCACAAACCAGTATACCCACAAACCAGTATATCAACAAACCAATATACCCACAAACCAATATACCCAAAAACCAATATACCCACAAACCAGTATATCAACAAACCAATATACCCACAAACCAGTATATCAACAAACCAATATACCCACAAACCAGTATACCCACAAACCAATATACCCACAAACCAGTATATCAACAAACCAATATACCCACAAACCAATATACCCACAAACCAATATACTCACAAACCAATATACCCACAAACCAGTATACCCACAAACCAATATACCCACAAACCAGTATATCAACAAACCAATATACTCACAAACCAATATACCCACAAACCAGTATATCAACAAACCAATATACCCACAAACCAATATACCCACAAACCAGTATACCCACAAACCAATATACCCACAAACCAATATACCCACAAACCAATATACCCACAAACCAGTATACCCACAAACCAGTATACCCACAAACCAGTATATCAACAAACCAATATACTCACAAACCAATATACCCACAAACCAGTATATCAACAAACCAATATACCCACAAACCAATATACCCACAAACCAATATACCCACAAACCAGTATACCCACAAACCAATATACCCACAAACCAATATACCCACAAACCAGTATATCAACAAACCAATATACCCACAAACCAATATACCCACAAACCAGTATATCAACAAACCAATATACCCACAAACCAGTATATCAACAAACCAATATACCCACAAACCAGTATACCCACAAACCAATATACCCACAAACCAGTATATCAACAAACCAATATACCCACAAACCAATATACCCACAAACCAATATACTCACAAACCAATATACCCACAAACCAGTATACCCACAAACCAATATACCCACAAACCAGTATATCAACAAACCAATATACTCACAAACCAATATACCCACAAACCAATATACCCACAAACCAGTATATCAACAAACCAATATACCCACAAACCAATATACCCACAAACCAGTATACCCACAAACCAATATACCCACAAACCAATATACCCACAAACCAATATACCCACAAACCAGTATACTCACAAAGCAATATACCCACAAACCAGTATATCAACAAACCAATATACTCACAAACCAATATACCCACAAACCAATATACCCACAAACCAGTATATCAACAAACCAATATACCCACAAACCAGTATACTGAAACTGAAACTGAAACTGATGATAATGTAATTTGTTTATTCAATATTGTCAATGTTACTACTTAGAAACAGACACCTTTACTGATTGCATGATCGTATGATAACATAATCCTCGCAATCAACATTTCTACACGCAGTTATCAATGCTGTCATCTGATGTGGCGAGCTTTCTTCGCATCATAAAGTACCCTACAGAAGTTCACTGTGTTAGATTCGTTTCGTTCGTTCGGATTTTTCGCCGTTTTTAACCGTATTTCAGTCATATCGCAGCAGTCAGAAAGCCTACTCACACTTTTCCTGGGGCAAGCTTAGCCGATCTTATCGGTTTACCAGTACTTAGATGATTATGACGACGATGCTGATAATGACGATGATGTTGTTGTTG
This sequence comes from Congeria kusceri, assembly GCA_027627225.1. NCBI lineage: Eukaryota > Metazoa > Mollusca > Bivalvia > Myida > Dreissenidae > Congeria > Congeria kusceri. Next base: position 2,429,270 of record CM051034.1, on the reverse strand, counting down.
ATGATGATGATGATGATAACGTCGACAATGTCGATGATGATGATTGTGACGATGGCGATGATGATGACGACGATGACGATGTTGTTGATTATGATGATGATGATGACGATGGTGATAACGATGAGAACTACAGTTAAACTCTTCGTGGCAACACGCTGAAAGGTCTGTGATGGCCTAGCTTTCTGAATGGCTAACTACATTGTCATTCAAATCTTGTTGATTGGTCAATTCAACTACAGTAGAGCACCGTTATTTCGAGCACCGTTAATCCGAATTCCGTGTTATTTCAAAGTTTATTTTCGGTCCCGATATTTTCCTTCTTAATTTAATTTGAAATTTGATGTTTAATTTGAACTCCGCTAATTCGAATTATCGCTATTTCAAACCCATTGGTCCTTTCTCAACTCCTGGTTTTACGTGTTTTAATCAATTCTTAATTCGAAGTGCTAATCTGCATCATCAAAGTCAATTGTCACACCTACTGTTATTACAGTAGATTCGCTTAATTGAATAGCCCATTTGTCACGTCCGAATATTCAAATAACCGAGGTATTCATATATGCGGAATCAGTCATATTTCAATTATTTCAATGTTAATCATATATGTTATGATTTTATTTAATCCATTTTGATGATATAATGTCAAACCTGTTACGTAACAAAATGTTTCATACTTTAGAACGCTAATAAATATGCAGAAAAGCGTTCATAGATGTTTGCTATCCATTATACGGTGCATTTCAAAAATAATTCACTTGTAAAAATCACTAACAGGCTACATTGCTTTCTAGATGTGTATGCGCTGTACTTGACCCCCAAATTACACCTGTTTTTTTTAGTCACGTGACATTCAACAGACGCTGCATTCATGCGTGGTGTGAAATGATAGCAAAGGCGGTCATAGAAGCGTGACTGTCAAAACTTGCGATATGATACGTATCCTCGGAGATTATGAGATTATCGAGCGGACTATACGCCTACAACTGATAATTGGCTATTCAATTAACCGGAGGACACCATATTTTCTATCAGATTAGGCGGTGTTTTTACAATGGGAATGAATGCAAACGGTTTTTTTTTCAATCTTTATTTAATTAAGCGAAATATTCAATTATCTGATATTCAATTAAGTGGAATCTACTGTATTCATTATGACGGCTTCTGCTCTTGGTTTGATTCCACAAGTTTAAGTCTTTCATTAAAGCATGGCAAGGTACTGCACCAATTAACCAGCGTGCATAGCAAACACGGACATCAAAATATCTAAGTAATTTTTAGGTTTTCATATGCACATTTAACTATATCACATGTAAATAAATAAATCCAATTCACTTCTTAATTAAAAACATTTAACGGTTGTCAAATTGTGTAGTTTGGCGACTGTAATTATTATATAGCATTGCAATCTGTAAAACAATATTTCTTATTAAAATTCTCTAGAAATGTTTAATTCGAATAATCGTTATTTATAAGTATTTTTATCGGTCCCGACCACTTCGAAATAACGTGGTTCAACTGTACTTACAAAATGGTTGTCTTCTAAGGCAAAAGATTAGGACCAATTTGATAACAGTATACTCTTGTAAAATAATTGCATTAATGTCTTTAAACCCAGTCATCTTGATGATTTATGTTTGACATTTTGGGACAGTATATTCCTGAACTATACCAACTTGAATACATATAAAAAATCCTGTATTTGGTAGTAATCTCTCAGTGTTTTTTTTCACCTTTGGGGGAACGGTGAAGGGGCCCTTCGGATGGGGAATTTTACGGAAAAAGGGGAATTTTTTTTTATGATAAGCATTATTACGTACTTATATTCTACTTTTTTATAAAAAAATTAATCAACTGTTTTGCTAGAAATGATAACTTAGAATATGCAACTTAGAATATGCACTACATCGGTTTGATGTAAGATTGCTGGGACTTGTAACGAAAATGTCTCTATCTTAGTCAATTTCTGTCCGATTTTGGTCAATTTTGTTTCAAAATAAAGCTAACATTCTGATGGGGAATTTTAAGGCAAATAAAGGGGAAAAATATAGACTTTTTTAGCAGGGGAATAGGGCCGAATTTCGGCCCCAAATTGACCCTAAAAAAACACTGTCTCTCTTAGGATAAACATCTGTGTCAAAGAGTTTACAGCAATTTCTACCAGAACAGAAACTATAGATCATGACCTGAAACTGGAAGCATCTCACATTGATTGTTCAGAACATCTTGTAACGCTGCACTTACTTCCGTGATTGCCGGAACAGTCTGAACATGGTGTCTGTCCTTCCTTATCTTTCAATATGTTCCTTGTATGTAAGAACTTAAAAACTTGCCATATAGTTAGTTCATGAATATCTATATGATTATGTCGTTAGTTCATGACTATCTAGATTATGATGTTGTCAGTTTATGATGTTGTCAGTTCATTAATATATAGATCATGATGTCGTAGCTACTTCATGAACTACATAGATCATGCTTTTATAATAGGTTCATGAATATCTAGATCATGATGTGGTAGCTAGTTCATGAACCACATAGATCATGCTTTTATAATTAGTTCATGAACTATCTAGATCATGATGTTTTAGCTAGTTCATGAACTACATAGATCATGCTTTTGAAGTCTTATATATATATGTATCTAGATCAAAACATTGTAGTCTTTTCATGAAATATCTAGATCATGCCTTTAAAGTCACAGCATGAAATATCTAGATTGTGCCTTTGTAGTCAGTTCGTGAAATATCTAGATCATGCCATTGTAGTCAGATCATGAAATATCTAGATCATGCCATTGTAGTCAGATCATGAAATATCTAGATCATGCCACAGTAGTTACTTAATGAAATATCTAGATCATGCCACTGTAGTCAGATCATGAAATATCTAGATCATGCCACAGTAGTTACTTAATGAAATATCTCGATCATGCCATTGTAGTCTGATCATGAAATATCTAGATCATGCCATTGTAGTCAGATCATGAAATATCTAGATCATGCCACAGTAGTTACTTAATGAAATATCTAGATCATGCCACTGTAGTCAATCATGAAATATCTAGATCATGCCATTGTAGTCAGATCATGAAATATCTAGATCATGCCACAGTAGTTACTTAATGAAATATCTAGATCATGCCACTGTAGTCAGATCATGAAATATCTAGATCATGCTACAGTAGTTACTTAATGAAATATCTAGATCATGCCATTGTAGTCAGATCATGAAATATCTAGATCATGCCATTGTAGTCAGATCATGAAATATCTAGATCATGCCACAGTAGTTACTTAATGAAATATCTAGATCATGCCACTGTAGTCAATCATGAAATATCTAGATCATGCAAAAGTGTCAGATCATGAAATATCTAGATCATGCAATTGTAGTCAGATCATGAAATATCTAGATCATGCCATTGTAGTTACTTCATGAAAGATCTAGATCATGACGCTGTAGTCACCTCATAAAATATCTAGATCATGCCATTGTTTTCATAGCATACCTAGATCATGCCATTGTAGTCAGCTCATGAAATATCTAGATCATGCCATTGTACTCATAATATATCTAGATCATCCCATTGTAGTCAGCTCATAATATATCTAGATCATCCCATTGTAGTCAGCTCATAATATATCTAGATCTTGCCATTGTACTCATAATATATCTAGATCATGCCATTGTAGTCAGATCATAAAATATCTAGATCATCCCATTGTAGTCAGTTCATAAAATATCTAGATCATGCCATTGTATTCAGCTCAGAAAATATCTAGACCATGCCATTGTACTCATAAAATATCTAGATCATGCAATTGTTGACAGCTCATAAAATATCTCGATCATGTCATTGTAGTCAGCTCATAAAATATCTAGATCTTGCCATTGTACTCATAACATATCTAGATCATGTCATTGTAGTCAGCTAATAAAATATCTAGATCTTGCCATTGTACTCATAACATATCTAGATCATGCCATTGTAGTCAGCTCATAAAATATCTAGATCATGCCATTGTACTTCATAGACAGTTACTGAAATATATAGAGCAGATCGACTCAGTTCATTAAGTATTTAGATCATGCCTTCATAGCCAGTTCACGAAATAGCTAGATCAGGTATTCACTTTTCAGTTAAGTTAGCTCATGATATATCTAAATTAAAGATTCAATTTTTTTACAAAAAAAACAAACAAATATTTCATAAGTTATTCTAGTAAAAACAGCACAAAGCAATGACAATTAGAATATCAGTAGAGCTGATGGATGCTCCCCGATGCCCCTTTGCCCTCTAAATGTGACCTTGACCTGAAACCTACCAACCCGATTCATACGAAGACATGTTGTCATGTTGAGGCTAACATTTGTGTAAAGTCTTAAAATCCATTCAAGAAGTTAAAAGTCCGGACAAGCAAATGGCCAATTTCGATTTTTTACCCATTAAGTATGACATTGACCTTTGACATACAGATCTAATTCATGCTCGAAACATCCCATATCATTTAGGCAAACATTTGTGCCATTTAATTTGCATATAGCTCAATCCATGACCATGTTATAGTCAGGACAAGCAAAAAAAACTGATTTTGACCTTTGACCTCTAAGTGTGAACTTGATCTTTGACTTAAGGATCTGGTTTACATGCACTTTATGTTGTCTCATTGAGGTTAACATTTGTGCCAAATAGTTTTTAAAATCCATGGCAAGCTAAAGCACAGACAAGCAAAGTGTAAATTTTGCACTTTGACATCTAGATGTGACCTTGACCTTTGACCTAGGGGACTGATGAGCGGTACACACAAGCTCATTGCAGCAAACATTTGTGTCAAGTAATTCTGAGATCCCTCCATCCATGGCTAAGATATAGTGTGGACAAGCATAATTCAAAGCGGCGACTATATGCTGCCCCCTTTCAGAGAGTATAAAAATCCAACAATATAAATCCACAAACACAAACTATTATTGTCCAGTTAATTAATGCACACAATTCAGATCTTCATCCAGTGTACACAAAAGACAACTTAAATGCTTCATATTTTATTGTATAGTCAAGTGAAACAAACTTGACTCGGGCACTTGTCTGTCTATTCATCGCAATCTCAAGTGACGTCTATTGTTACATATTGATGCGAGAAAATTAAAGAAGTGTGTGTACTTTGACATCGATACAAAATGTTGCTGTAAAAGGGAAACCTCAACTCTGGACTACACTGATCAATCACATGATAGCGATATACATATAAGAGGAAAAAAACTCACTGACATAATTATCCATTGTTTTTCTTGTGTGATAACATCTCTTAACGACAAAAACAGACAACAATATCACTAATAATTGTTTTTCTTGTGTTACTTGATACATCTTAGAACAACAAACGCTGACAAAAATATTGGACATTTGACTAGATAAACAAGTAAGTACTGAATTTTCAAGTGTTTTATATTGTTTTAGTTTGTTTGATTCAGAAATCTGTATTTCAAACTTCATAACTGATAGAAGATTATAAAAGTCACAAAGTAAAAATGGCTTAAATCCAAATGAAAAGTAAAACTATCTTCCTATACTTAGGCGTAAAAAAAAAATGTTTGTTTCAGGTTACCCGACCTACCCTAAAAAAATGCCCATACCCTAGAACATGTTATTGAGTTTGTCAGATATCTTTTTGTTTTATTTATCGTTTTCCAATAATTAAATGTTTGTTGGATAAATAAGTGTTTTGTTTTGATAGCATCCACTTCAGCACACGTTTAAGGATATTATCGATATGTTTTGAATATTTATTTAGTTTTACAATCTTAAAATTGACCCTTTACCAAAAAATAAAATAAAATAAAAAATAAATCCCTACCTACCTACCCTAATCTTTTGGGGCATGTAACCTGAAACAAACATAATTTTTTGACTCCTTAATAAGATTCTGTGCAGTCATAGCGAGATGACATTTTATATGGAAGTTACTAACTTGTTTGATGTTGCCAAAGGGGGGCATATTAAAAACGAACCGTCCATCCATCCGTTAGTCTGTCCGGCCCAGGAGAAAGTTTTCTATCATGTCAAATATCTTCAAAACTATCAAAGGTATTTACTATCAAACGTATTTACTTGAAACTTAAAAGACTTCTTTACTATCAACGTCTTAACCAGGAGAAGCAACCCGCATAACTATGTTTTGGATTTTGACTGATTTATGCCCCCTTTTTAACTAGACTTTTTGGTTAAAGTTTTTCATACAGTCCAATCTCTTTAATACTCTCAAGGTATTTACTTCAAACTTAAAATACTTCTTTAATGTCGATGTCTCCACCAGGGTAAACAACCCCCATAACTGTTTAGTTTTTTTGACAGAGTTATGCCCCTTTTTTAACCCATAAATTTTGGTTGAAGTTTTTCATAAGTTTTTCCAGAGCAGCCATTTTGACTGAAATAATTAAGTTTACATTATTAACCTATACATTTTGGTTTAAGTTTTTCATAAGTTTTTCTAGAGCAGCCATTTTGACTGAAATAATTAAGTTTACATTATTCATTCACTTTTATTTAAAAAGATTTTTTTTGGTATCAAAGGATGCACTTACTGACAGTGCAGTTGGGGGCATATATGTCAGCTGATAGTGACAGCACTTGTTTTTCACTCTTTTACTGCATAACATAAAATAATGGAATACATATTGTCATGTTATAGTTTTCACAATAATTGTTCAGAAGGACATACCCAAGCAGGCATAAGCCATGACATTTTAATTAGCCCAAATCTTTCTTGAACTTGTCGAAATAGGATAATGATAGATTTAGAGCATTATTTCTGAACGTTAATGACTTTGTGAAGAAAAAATAAAACTGTAGGAAAATAATGACACTGTGAAGAAATAATGTCATTATAAAGAACTATTGTCTCTGTGAAGAAATAATATCAATTTGAAAAAATAATGACACTGTGAAGAAATAACATCACTGGGAAGAAAATGTCATTGTGAAGAAATAATGCCGTTGTGAAGAAAACATGACACGGTGAAGAAATAATGCACTGTGAAAAAGGAAACTAATCTAAAAACTGAGAACAGTGACGATCATCAGTACACAATATCATCAATACTTCCGTAACCACTTCTGAGATGTTATCATACCATTGTTCAAAGGAGACAAACCTTAGCCTGCATTCGCCAACCCATTTTAGACTCGAGACTTAAGAAAAAAGAATATTCTTATAACTGTTATGTTCTAAAAAAGTTGTTAATTTGAAAATAAATTGGTATTTGCCATCTCTAATTATTATTTTCTTTAAGGGTATTTAGACTCATTTGTTAATGACACAAGCGATATTGGATCTAGCATATCAGCAAACGCTCACTATTTGTTTCTTGAATCTTAGTCTAGTCTTTATTCTGAAGTCTAAGAATGGGTTTGTGAATACGGGCAAAAACTAAATAAAATGTTCACTGCTCATTTTACAAACTTTTATGGAATAATTAGGATGTCAGTTCCGGAGTGATTTATCTTCCCTTGCGCAGTGACGCTATTTGCACTTTCGGGATTAGAAAACATGGAAGTAAATTGACATTTTAAGACGTTAGCATTAATCACACTGGCGGATCCAGGGGGGGCGCCCCCTAAACGTTAACCTTAATCACACTAGCGGATCCAGGGGGGGCGCCCCCTAAAACGTTAACCTTAATCACATTAGCGGATCCAGGGGGGGGCGCCCCCTAAAACGTTAACCTAATCACACTAGCAGATCCAGGGGGGCGCCCCATAAAACGTTAACTTTAATCACACTAGCGGATCCAGGGGGGGCGCCCCCTAAAATGTTAACCTTAATCACACTAGCGGATCCAGGGGGGGCGCCCCCTAAAACGCTAACCTGAATCACACTAGCGGATCCAGGGGGGGCGCCCCCTAAAACGCTAACCTGAATCACACTAGCGGATCCAGGGGAGGCGCCCCCTAAAACGTTAACCGTAATCACACTAGCAGATCCAGGGGGGGGCGCCCCCTGAAACGTCCAGACCATACATATAAGGGCGTATATAAAACGTTTTTTTAAAAATCCTTTTTTTTTTTGCTTGCTCAATTTGGTAAAATACAAACATCAACTTCAATAAAACATACCCGACCTAGCCTGCCCCCTATGATTTCTTACGTACACCGTAGTACCGGCGCCAAAGTTCATAGAAAAGTATAAAGTATAGACAATGGCTATATATATATATATATATATATATATATATATTTATTTATTTATTTTTGGATGATATTGTTTTCTTTTATAGATTCCTGTATTATATAAACATGTCAGATGCAATACACCCGTGATAGTTGGCACAGGATACCACAACAAAGACATTAATATGTTTCGATTAATTATGATTTAGAGTCAAAATTCAAGTCAAATCAATGACTACTTTCGAGTATAAACAGCTTTGTCTCAATAAATAGTTTAGTTCACAAAAATCTTAATCGACCCACTTTTTGTCCAATGTTCCATTAGCAATCACATCAAATTTCATATTGTTTTTATGCATTCATAAAAAAGGTATAAAGTGTTAAAGTATAGGGGTGTCCAAAGTGATAAAGTAGAGGGGTGTCCACAACGTTGGCTCCAAGTCCAGGCAATTTCATAATGATCCGGCACCATATGTCCGCGAAATTGACACTACATCGGCATCACTTGCCGTATTATTTCACAACGCAGTCATACGAGTCATACCAGTATCTTTCATAATATTTCTTGTAAAAAAACATGTTCGTTTGTCTGTCCGTTAGTTTGGCTTGATGCCAAAAAAAACACAGTGCATACATGTAGCACTGCGCGATCAAAAGTTTACGCCCCCCCCCCAACCCGAAATCCTGGATCCGCCCCTGAATCATCAACGAAATATAATGGACAAACCATGGCTAAAAAAAGACTAAATTGCATATTAAATCAGCAATAAAATGCTGTTACTACTGCATGTGATGAATGTATCACTTCAGTCGAAGTATGTAATCACATGTACAACAATCTTTAAAACGTGAAATACAATCCTAAAGCTGAAAAATTGTCTTTAAACATGCACTGCCTCATGTACACAATTTACTTTCAAGACACTACACTGCTTAACTTTCAACATCCGTTCTCACTTGAATTTAAAGTCAGTTTTGAAACACTGTAAAAACATGAATTCCTATCGGAAGTAAAAAAAGCACACAAAATTTTGGATACTTTGAAAAACAGTTTGAAACTTTTCAATATTTCAAACATGTAGTATTTCCTGTCAATATAGTTATTTAAAAGAAGGCTTACTGATTATAAAGCTCAGCACAAACTAGTCTGTCCGATGAATGAAACGTTACATACTCATTTGTTTTTGTTACTTCACCAGAATGATTACTTACCGCATATTGTTCTTTGGTCGACCAATTGTGTCCAACTGGGCCATGATTTCTCTGAAACAATGTCACATTTGAGTATCAACTGGTACGCATCAAACATACAAAGTTGGGTTGGGTTGGGATAAGTGGCAACTTATTATCCCGTACACGGCTCTGAATTTCCTGTAATGGTTATTTTTCCAGAAATCAGACTGTCTATTATGGCAATATCAATGGTATTGCCCATAAATATAGACACATAAAAAAAAAAGACATATTCCCATTTTTATCGAGTATATTTTTCTAGTAGCAATAATATATTGCTGGAATCCTTAATAAAAAAATATATAACAGCCCCAAAAACATGTTTTTAAGATACACGGTTCCATCATGATTTGAACAACAATATGGCAGACTTCAATGAAAACTTTTCCTACTCTGTACAGCATTTAACAATCTTGCCCATACGCCTATACTCACTCATGTACATTTAACAATATTGCCCATACGCCTATACTCACTCATGTACATTTAACAATCTTGCCCATACGCCTATACTGACTCATGTACATTTAACAATATTGCCCATACGCCTATACTGACTCATGTACATTTAACAATCTTGCCCATATGCCTATACTCACTCATGTACATTTAACAATCTTGCCCATACGCCTATACTCACTCAAGTACATTTAACAATCTTGACCATACGCCTATACTGACTCATGTACATTTAACAATATTGCCCATACGCCTATACTGACTCATGTACATTTAACAATCTTGCCCATACGCCTATACTCACTCATGTACATTTAACAATCATGCCCATACGCCTATACTCACTCATGTACATTTAACAATCTTGCCCATACGCCTATACTCACTCATGTATATTTCATTCATCTCAATTTTACTAATACTACTAATTTTTTTTCCCATGACTGCAAAAGTGTCACCAATGACCACTGTTTATATATTACAATTTATTATATTTAAAATTTATCAACTGTTTATAGACATGAGGCCATTATATTTAACAATTCTTCAATATTAATTCTTTGTAAATGGACTTTAATTTTGACAAATTTTATTGTCAATCTAACATTGATAAGGCCGTTTAATCACGTGTACTGAACAGACCTCTTTGAAGTCATTTCTTTCTAGAGGTAGAAATGTTTAAAGTCACATAATGTGATTACAATATTCTTTCTCATTCAATAGTTTTAAATTACATGATTTGACTTTTTGTCACAGTTGAACAATTTTAAAATAAGCCAATCATAATTGAATTACCTAATCAGCAAACGAAAGAGAAAGGTCTATACAATGATATCACAGTAGCCCTATATAGAGGATATGTCGTAATGTCGTAAGTGCCCCTAGACATTTAACTCTTAACCCGCCGAATCCACCTTTGCCTATCAGCAGCTGCAGAGCCAAATAAGAGATGTTTGTAAAACATGTATGCCCCCCCCCCCCCCCGACTTGCAGCCAAATTGTGAATATGTGCAATTGTTAAGAAAAAATTTTAATATGCAATCCCAAGCGAGGTCTCGATATATAGTATCTATGTATGAAGTTTCATTAAAATATCTCGATGTGTTCTCAAGTTATTGAGTGGAAACCGTTTTTCTATTTTTAGTAATGGTGACCTTGACCCCACCCACCCCATATGAAATCCCAAGAGGGGTCTCAATAGAAGGTATCTATGTACGAAGTTTCATTAAAAAATCTCCACAATGCGTTCTCAAGTTATTAAGCGGAAACCGTTGTTCTATTTTTAGCAATGGTGACCTTGACCCCAACCAACCCATATGCAATCCCAAGCGAGGTCTCGATATATAGTATCTATGTATGAAGTTTCATTAAAATATCTCGATGTGTTCTCAAGTTATTGAGTGGAAACCGTTTTTCTATTTTTAGTAATGGTGACCTTGACCCCACCCACCCCATATGAAATCCCAAGAGGGGTCTCAATAGAAGGTATCTATGTACGAAGTTTCATTAAAAAATCTCCACAATGCGTTCTCAAGTTATTAAGCGGAAACCGTTGTTCTATTTTTAGCAATGGTGACCTTGACCCCAACCAACCCATATGCAATCCCAAGCGAGGTCTCGATATAAGGTATCTATGTATGAAGTTTCATTAAAATATGTCAATGCTTATCGAATTATTGAGCGAAAAGCGTTTTTCTATTTTTAGTAACGGAGACCTTGACTTTGACCCCACCCACCACATATGCAATCCCAAGAGAAGTCTTCATATAAGATAGCTATGGATGAAGTTTCATAAAAATATCTTGATGCGTTCTCAAGTTATTAAGCGGAAACCATTTTCTATGTTTAGTAACTGTCACATTGACCTTGACCACACCCACCCCATATGCAATCTCAAGCAAGGCTTCGATATAAGGTATATATGTATGAAGTTTCATTAAAATATCTCGATGCGTTCTCAAGTTATTGAGCAGAAACCGTTTTTCTATTTTTAGTTATGGTGACCTTGATCTTGACCCCACCCACCCCATATGCAATCCCAAGCCAGGTCTCGATTCATGGTATCTTACGTATAAAGTTTCATTAAAATATCTTTATGGATTCTAAAGTTATTGAGCGGAAACCATTTTCTATTTTTAGTAATGGTGACCTTGATCCACCCAACCCATATGCAATCCCAAACGAGGTCTCGATATAAGGTATATATGTGTGAAGTTTCATTAAAATATCTCCATGCGTTCTCAAATTATTGAGCGGAAACCGTTTTTTTGTATTTTCAGTAACAGTGAACCCACCCACCTAACCTACCCACCTTATATGCAATATGAAGCGAGGTCTCAATATAAGGTATCTATGTATGAAGTTTCATTAAAATATCTCGATGTGTTCTCAAGTTATTGAGCAGAGACCGTTTTTCTATTTTTAGTAACGGTGACCTTGACCTTGACCACAACCACCCCATATGCAATCCCAAGCGAGCTCTCAATATAAGGTATCTATGTATGAAGTTTCATTAAAATATCTCTATGCGTTCTCAAGTTATTGAGCGGAAACAGTTTTCTATTTTCAGTAACAATGACCTTGACCTTGACCCCACCCATCCCATATGCAATTCCAAGCAAGGTCTTGATATAAGGTATCTATGTATAAAGTTTCATTAAAATATCTCTATGCGTTTTCAAGTTATTGAGCAGAAACCGTTTTTCTATTTTTAGCAACGGTGACCTTGACCTTCGACCTGTTGACCTCAAAATGCATAGGCGTCTTCCTTTCCTCCCAAGTAACCAGCATACCAACTTTCATGATCGTCGGTCAAAGCGTTCTCTAGATATCGTGCGGAAACGAAATGGTCTGCGGACAGACCGACCATCCGACCGACCGACCGACATACCGACCAGAACTTTTCATTAGTATGTTACAATTAAATGACAATGAAATGATGTGAGATTTGATAGATGAAACATCTTGAAGACAATGCCTAACATTTCTGCTGTATGTCATCTTGCAACAGCAGATTTAACATTTAAGCAGCAATTTGTTAATTTTAACTGATTTTGCCCTGGTATCACATAAACAAGAAAGATAAAGCCTCCCAAAACTTTCCAGTAATTAGCTGTTATCAGATTAGAGGTGCTAAACTGTGTATTCCTCTTGTATATTGGGTTACACCGGGAACGACTTTATAGACGAGTTTTTTAACCGCCGAGATACCTTGGTATAGGCTCGATAAGTGTTCTTTTAATGTTTTTGGTGGACAAATGTCAGAAAATATCATGCAAAGGGAAATAACTTTTCTTGAATGTGGTGGTCATAAAATGCATTAAAATCATAAAATTTAACCACAGTTAATTCACAAAAACGAGAGTCTTGTACAATAATTTTTTTTTTTTAATTCCGACCCACCAACCCTACATACTTTGGCCATGCCGCCTGAAACACATATGAGGGGCGTCATGGGAAAATCGGACTTAATGCATGTGCGTAAAGTGTCATCCCGGATTAGCCTGTGCAGTCCGCACAGGCTAATCCAGGATGGCACTTTCTGCCTACGGTGGATTTATGTTTAGAAGAGACTTATTTGAAACAGAAAATACCATAAAAGCGGAAAGTGCCATCCCAGATTAGCCTGTGCGGACTGCACAGGCTAATCCGGGATGACACTTTACGCACATGCATTAAGTCCGGTTTTCCCATGACGCCCCTCATATGTGTTTCAGGTGGCATGGCCAAAATATGTAGACGCCCCACATATTATTATATACCTATTTATAACATCCAATCAGTTGTCGGCATTCGTGCCACGTAAATGTCCAATATTTCACCATATTGGACGCACGTGCGTACAATATTTTCCGTATTGGACAGTCAGAGGATAAAGATACGATAGTGTTGGAGTACTCCGAAAGTAATCGTGATAAAAAATCAATAGATTCTACATGATATTGAAAATATCGCAGATATTCGATTACACTGTTAAATAACTTCTTACGGCTTATCTATCGACGTCATCATCATGTATCTTATAACGACATCATATATTTATGACGTGGGCGCGCGCGCTTTTACGCGATATACAACGATATAAATAGGTATTTAATAAAAAGGTTATTTAACAGCTTTGTGTACAATAAGGTGATATAATAGACTCGTGCACAGCTGACATACTTAGATTGGACTCGCCTATCAGCTTGTCCAATATGGTTTGTCAGCTGTGTACTTGTCCATATATATAACCATATTGTACAGAACGCTGTTAAATAACCTAACATTATTGTTTAGGCCTAGGATGGAAATTAAATAGATTCATGACATTTTTCACTCCAAGCAAGATATTCAATTCTGTCTTACATAAAGGGACTTCAATATATTTCTTACTTCACTAAGTTCCTTTTAATTCCAATATTCACCAAATCAGGCTCTTGAGAATGCTGGAAAAAACAAACAAACAATACCTGCATAGTAATGTGCCTAAATGTTCTGCAGAAAAAAATGTTATGTAAAGTGATTTCATATAAATAACTCATGACTGGTCATAGAAATAGTCAATAGTAGATAATTTGTGGAAAAAATATCTTCAAAAACTAATATTGCCATGGCTGAGCATGATACTATTGTATCTGACATAGAAATATTGGCTTAGAAGGCTCAACGCTCAATTGCTGATTAAGACTTCTGTAATGCTTCCAACTGACCAGCTTAGAAAGTTCAAAAGAGCTAAATTTTCTAACAAGCAATACTCCTAAGCAATTATAGATAATTATATTCATTTTGCAACAAATGTGATGAATATAAAATGTATTCACTGTGAACAAAGTTTCAAATTTTCATAAAATGTTTACCACAAATTTATTGCCGTCAACACCATTTTCTCTAAAAGCATGGGTACAAGCATCGAATTTGTTCTGAAAGAAAAATAACTTTCCATACATAATATTCATATTGTAATTGATTAATAATTATTAGACAATTCTGTAAACATGTGCAAGTGAATGAAAACTATGACAAATATGCCAATACAATGTATTACAAATTGTTAAGTATTGCCTTTAACTTCAAAAGCTAATTTATTCCGAAATTACTTTATAAGAAAATGACTTAGTAAAAAAATAAATGAGCATATTTATAAGCTTAATAATATAGCTTAACACATGGATCCATGTTGGGAACTTGTGACTAAAGTGAAAAAGTCTAGAGTGCCTGAGGGAGATTGACCCAGGATCTTCTGCATGCGAGGCAGACACTCTAACCACATCTCTAAAGAGCTATATAGGCCAATCACTACACTTCTTCTACTCTTAATTTGTCAGCAACCAGGCACATGGCCCTGAAACCTCAAGTCAGAAACGACCAAGCCCAGACCTGTTTACTCCTGACACCATAATAGTGAAAATGTCATGTGTTCCTGTGGAGGACTGAACCAGGATCATCAGCATGAGAGGCAGCCTTATAGGCCAATCATGACAGGACAAACAGACACACGGTGTCAGGAGTGGGTATTTGTGTCGAGGGTAAATATTCATTCAAACAAGAATGTATGGCGGAAGTTGGAAAGTTGTTCCCTTGAAAGTGCCACAGAATGCAATGTAGTAACCCTAAATAAGGTACAATCATTTAAGGGGTTCCGGATCCTAAGTAGTTCCGGATCACATAAAAAATCAATTTCACATAAACTTATATTCGAGTACTTAAATTAAAATTTCTTTTTTGTCATATGAAATATAAATCATGTATTAACATTTTAAAGAAATTTCAAAGCCGCGAGTTGCCGCATTGCCTCGATTTAACAGTATGCAATTTTCACAGTGCAATTTATTTTCGGTGTTCGCGATATTCCGGGAAACCAGACGCGCGATAATTTGGCGATTTGCAAATAAATACACAAGGTAAAGGCATGTTTTTTGGTAGTTTTCGATTGCATGATGTGTATATTTTTCGAAAATATCTTTGTTGGGTGCAATTGAGCAATAATTGCAGATAAAATGATGTTAATTCCAATCCATGTCGATTGAGTAATTTCGGATCACCTCTGTGCGTGATAGAGGTGTTTATAGGGGGTCATCTCAAAACAGTATAAAAATTGTTATCGACTATTCTGTGCACATGCATTGATTGTAAATGTTGGAAAATGAAAAATTTTAGTGTAAAGAGTGATCTAACAGTTACTTTTAGTGTTTTTTTTTAAATAATTATCATTTTTATTTATTTGTTTTTCATTTTAACATGTATTATACGAGTTTTCTATAATATTTAATATGTTTATACCTTATCAGGGCTTACCCTGGCTCAGGATTTTCCTTAGCCAAATTTACCTTTCCATGTTTAAAAATCCTTTATTTTTTTGTTCTTTTATGAAGATTAAAGGGACTTGTTAACATTTTGGGAAAATGACAATTTTCAAAAAAATTGTAATGTATTCAAAAAAGATTGTATGCATTATATTCAAACAAGCAAAATAACACTCCTGATAAAGAAAAATGTTAAAAATATATGTTCATTGATTGATAATCATCAATCGAAATTGGAAAAATAATAAAGCGTTTGTAACGCTTTTCATCGAATGGCAGAGTAAGTCCTGCTTAGTGATTTCATGATTTGCATACACAGTTTAATTTTTATTACCCCGTTACATTTCAGACATGGGGCCAAAGAAAACAGCAAAAACCCAGCACAGCCCTGCCCAAAGCCTTGCGAAAAAGCTCAAGGCCAAGTACAGAAACTCACCTGGAAAACAGGAAAGAGTACGAAGAGCCTTGTATGCAGTGGAACACAAAATGGTATCCATTAGAAAATCAGCGGAGACTTATGGAATTTCGTATGGGTACCTTCAACGAAGGTTATCTGGGGAAGTAGAAATAGACAGTAGGAATGGGCCAGAGACTGTGTTCAGTACTAAAGAAGAAGAGGCCATGGCTAACTGGTTGAAGGAGATGGCAGAACGTGGTATGGGGCTTACTACTGGTGATTTTCTGAATTTCATTCAAGAGGTAGTAGTTGAAGAAAAATGGAAAACTCCTTTTAGCAATAACAGACCAAGTTACGATTGGTACAAATCGTTCATGATAAGAAACAGCCACATCATACAAGTGCGCAAGGAAATACCCATTGAATCAAACCGAGCAAAACTCACAAAAGAATCTGTAGACAATTGGTACAAACGCTACCGTGACTTTGTTTTCCGATTAGGACTAATTGATCGTCCAACTTGCATTTACAATGCAGATGAATCTGGATTTGCCCTTGGGAGTAAAGCTGGGAAAGTTATAGGTCCACTTAAGAAGGACTCTGCAAAAGTGCCTCATGTTTCTGGAGGACATAGCAAACAGCGGCTCACTGTCATGTTTTGCGGGTCTGCAGATGGATGGAAGAATATTGCCACCTTACTTCATCTATCCACACCCCCCTCCTCGTGGTTACAACCCTCTGACTGGAGCGATAGAAAACAGTGGCATTACATACACTGCCAAAGGATGGATGGACTCAGTGTCATTTAAGTCCTTTTTACAGCATTTCGACAAACACTGTGGGGTTGAACGACCAGTAATCCTCCTCATAGACAGTGTGAGTAGCCACGTGAATATGTCCGCATTTGAGTTTGCCATGTCAAAAGGCATCGAGCTGTACAGGTTGGTTCCGAATGCAACCCACCTCATGCAGCCTCTTGATGTTGGAGTGTTTGGACCCCTGAAAAAACGGTGGCATGATGTGCTGCGACGACATACCAGACAAGCTCCAGGTGCACCCCCAGGAAAAGAGAAGTTTCCAGAACTATTAAAGGAGGCCTTCCTGCTTTTCTACAAACCGTTGACCGTCATTAACAGTTTCAGAAGTTCTGGCATATACCCAGTTGACAGCACAGTCATAACATCCCATATGCTGAAGCCAGCACTAACCTTCACAGATGAGTCCCAACCCCAGGAAACAGTAAAGGAAGTGGCTCAGACCCATGAATCTTCATCCACGAAAGACTGTACTGGAGCTCTAGAAGCACTCGAACATGCCCTGGCCACACCCGTGCGGGCAAAATACCAAAGACGAATAGAGGAAAATTACGATGTAGAAGGACAGTCTCCTGTTTTTGCAGTTTATAAGAAGCTGTATATGAAATCAAACAGGGCACCATGTGTCTCAACGATCACATCTACTGCTACAACTAGCACAGAGACAACAAGCCTCAGTACTCCATGTACTCCTAACACTGCTGTTAGCGCTGATACAACTTATAGTAGCCTACAGTTGTTTGCTGTTGTGGCGTGTTCAAATTTAGAAACAGATGTCTCTACAACCAGTGCAACAATAACATGCACCTCCAGCAGCCTGTCTGAAGGCACATCAATTTCCAATGTACTAAAAGCCAAGTTGGTGTTTCCAAAGCCGGACCTGACCAAAAAAGTGCAGCAGCGTAAGCGCCGAGCTCTAGAACTACCAGATAACTTGACGTCACCAGAATCCATTCGAAAAATGGCTTTAAGGGAACTTGTAAAAGTTAGACAATTTGCTTACAAGGAAAAATCAGCAAAATCCAAATACTTAAAACAGTCCAAACAGGGAACAAAGAAAAAACCTGGTCCAAAATCAAAATCAAAAGAACAGGTACGAAAATCAAAACCAAAAAAACAGGGACAAAACTCAAAATCTGAAACAGAAACCATCAATGATATGGAGGGAGATGGTAGTGAAAATGTTTCCTGCATGGGGTGTCACATGACATGGAAAGAAGACCAATTTTTGACAACAGGAAGTCTTTGGATTCAGTGTGATAGTTGTGATGGATGGATCCACAAGGACTGCTGTGTAGATGCCCCTGATTCAAGTTTGGCTAAAGATGCACAGTTTATATGCCCAGAATGTGAGTCATAGGCCTATGTAAAAAAAACAGTGACAATATGCTTATTTACACTGAACATCTGTTACAATAACAGCACCTAGATAGGTTTGAAGGGGTGCAATGGTAATAATTATATGCATATGGACTTGAACTATACACCTTAATTATTAACAATTACATTTATATAAAAGAAATATTAGAAACAATAACTTAACTCATAAAGGGGCATAATAAATAGTTTTATTTTGTTTTTGACATGGATTATTAGTGCAACTATAAGTTATAATTTATGTTGTTTTCTATTTTCAGGCATCTGAAGAGGAAAGCAGAGACCTGTCCATACTTGCACATTCCACCATCTACCTGCAAAACAGTGTCATAAAAGGGTACCATCACTACAAAATAAGACCACCTGTGACTGACCCACCAATAATGTTAAACGTTGACAGGGAATACACAAACATCCAGGACCAATCTGCATGTCTTGTATGGATACCCGAGCTCGAATTAATCGATGCTTCATTCCATGATATGGTAACTGATAACAAACTACAACTTAAGTTGGTTGATGTCGCAGGTTTGCCTGTAGGTCATGTACCGATGGAATTAGCACCATGTTTCAGATCTGTCTTGGATGAAGGTGGTTCAGTAAAAGCTGAACCATATGGTGAACCATTTCCAAGTTCACATCCTTGGCCAGAACAACATGAAGTTGGTGGTGGGGTGCTGCTAGGGTGTCATTATATAATTTACCCAAATGGAAATCCAGAAAAAACATTTGGTTCTCTGAAAGAAATACTTAATGGTATGCAAGCTGGCGGGTTAATGTCTCTTGAATATATACCATCTGTTTAAAGTGTGACAACAAAAAGTGTTGAATTGTGTTGAATGTTGAACGAATTTGTTTACATATAAAATATATAAAAATGTAAGAGATATTATGCTTTATTTGTTTCAGTTTCTGTCTTATGTCAAAGGCATTGACTAGTCATAATTTAATGTGCTTCTTTTTCTTCAAACTTTGTCTATGCATAACTTTTTTGATGTGCCACTCAACACATTGACTGTTACATAATGTATATACATTGCAGCTGATCAGTATTAGTTACAACATACTGCTGTAACATTCATATTTTACTTGTTTTTACACTTGTTATTTTTATGCGATAACATTTTGTTTTCTTTGATATGTCAAGGTATTGACATTAAAGGTTTTTTTAATCATTTTGGTGTTTCAACTCACTGTGTGGTCATAATGGGTCATTTTCACACAAGTAAATATACAATAACAAGTAAATAATAGTATTTATGTTCATAATGCAGTTCTGCTGTAGTTTGACAGTCAAAAACTTGCTTGAAACAACCCCCGACCTTGACGATTGAGTGTTTTGTCACGTGATCCATAATACCTTGAATTGATCCAAAACTACCGCTCTTGGTGAGGCATGTATAGTGCTATTTTTCTGGGTTGTGTAACAAATGAGAAATTAAATTGTGAATGCATCCAGTGCCTTAAGTATCTGACCTCGAAACTATAATTAAGAAATTTGAAAATACGTTCATGTCTAAATAGTGACACCGAGAATGTAGTTAGTGATCCGGAACTCCTTAACCAAGTGTAGTTGACATTTCAAACAGAAAATCATGATTTCGGAAATCTGAATTGATCACATTCACAGTTCTTACGTCATGTAGCCAATTGATCACATCCTGTACTGTCCAGCGAACCAGCGACTGATAGTCTGGTAGGGACTTCTGTATTCTTGGCATTATGTAGCATCAATGTATTGGCTAAAAATTAGATGACAGACTTGTTTTCCTGAAACAAATAAATAAATTCCATGAAATTTTACTTCCTGGTTGTTTACATATTGCAACGGGTTGCATACATATTTTTTTAAGCGAAATATTTTTATTTTTTTTTAAATAACTTTTCGGTGCAATTGATAAAACATTGCAATGTATTGTTGTTAGACTTAATAAAAATTTTATCTTCATGTTTTATCAATTAAAAGCATGTTTGTATCATATTTGAAATTATTCCAAATAATGTTATTATAAAATTTTCGTTTGATGAAAATCTTAATCAGTTTCACGTGTTATATGTCAATAATAACTTCACTGTTATTTTAATTTTGATACAGATATTTTCCAACCAGCCTAGTTTATCAAGATGCAGCACGATGATGTAAATGAGTTTTACATTTGTTTTTGTTTCATTATTCATATGTTGTTGTTAATTTATCCGAAAAAATTATTTATGCAACATGTTTTCGCGACAATATTTATCGCCTAATTTTTGTATTTATTCAATAATGTGTGATTTTTCGAAAAAAAAAAAGTATTTTGATTGTAATGTATATGCTTTTTTTTCTCTTTTTTTAGGTTATCTGGAGCATTATCAATGGTTCATTCTGCTCATTTAAAACAAGGTAAAAAATGTTTGTGTCCAGCTTTCATTATTTTTGAATTTTTTGCATTGAACTATAGCCTCTTTTCCTGTACCAGTGACATTTTTATCTATAAATGTATGGTATTTTCTAGTAAATAAAGGCCAGATAATGTAGAGATCAGCCATTCACTTAGTTACTGGCTAATTCTAGGAAGACACCTTAGCAACCATTAATTTGTCAGATGTTTGCTATCATTTGGTTCAGTCTTCATTTTGATAAGAAAATACATTTTTTTTTTACAATTTGGATATAATTCATTAGAAGCATTCTATATAAGACTACCACACACCAGCATAATGTTTGAAAATGAATGTTTACAAAATTATTGGGGTATGCACAAAGTGTGTAGCAATTTTTAGGAATTTCTTTTAAATATCTTGATTTTCTGTGACAAAATCTAAAATTCAAACCAAAAGCAATATTAATGTGATAGAATTGTCGCAATGCAGATAACTGACACAAGTTTTATAAGAAATATTCATTAATTCCCCTTATCTTGGGATGGCCAAATCTATAGGAATGGCTGAAACTATAGGAAAGAAGTGTTTGCTATATACCCTTAATCGGGTCACAATAGAAACGCTTAAGTTTAAAACAGTAAAAAACAATAAGCTTTATTGTTTATTCAAATATGTCCTATTTTATCACTCTTCGTTTTCTCAGTCAGGTGCTCTTAGTTGCGTTGCTTGGTCTCTCGCTGGTCTAATTTATGAGACGTGCAGTGAATTAAGTGTTACTTTTTGTGTAAGGCAAAATTCGCTGGAACGTCTAATCGCTGAAAGACCATTTATGTGGTGGAAACCTAAAAGTTTAAATGTTCATAAATTTCCATTATTTGCTACAATAAAGTTATATATCAACGTATTTTACTTAAACAACACCTAAACTGCTTAACATGTGCCGAAATTTACCTAGGACATGCATTTAATTCCGATTGGAACTTGTATAAATCTACGTTAATGTGCAGACCGCCATGTTTACCTTGCCTCGTTTAACCCTTCAATTATGCTTCAATCAGTCGGATGATGAATGGTAGAATTGAATGACCAATCAAAATGATGCAATGGTTTCAGTGTAGCAGAATATCGAATAAAGTTTACACAATGGAGGACAGCGAGATGTGTTTTAAATGCAATAGTATGTAGGTTTAAATTGGAGTTGCATCCAAACTGGAAGTGTTATCGTACAAATATTCATAAAATATTATGGGGGTATGGTATTTTCCTCACCTGAGGTATTTCCAAAATAACACCCCTGTCCGACCAATATTGCCCATATAAAAAGTACCTAAATATTGGCAGGGGGCCTAACTTGTTATGCTAGGTCTCTCACATTCATCTAATATAACTGATCAAGCACAAAAACTCATGTTCTGTGATTTTCTCAAACATTCCACCAAAATAGTTAACATTGTGTCTTTCAAAACAATGAACATTACTAACTTGTTAATTCATTCTATGGCTTAATTTGACCCATCTGAATTTGAAGTGTTCTGTTACAGTACAATCAAATTGCAAAACATTTCCTTTCTAGGACCTGCTATCTTGGAATCACCATCTGGGCTGGTATTTATAAAGAAACTTGGACAAAGATTAAGAAAAATCTTTAAATTTTTAAATTTATTTATTGGATTTTCTGACAAAGTAATGCATTTTTGTAAGATTTTGACACATAATTTGCAATATAATTTAAAGTGTATTAATATCTAGCATTAGTCATGCAAATGTTCCACAGCATAGTGTTTTAAACACAAATTCTAATTTTGACTTATGTTCAACTTAAGTTAAAAATGGCTTAAGAAACTTTATAAATACGGGCCCAGATTTTCATGGTAAAAGGTGAATATTAAGTATGAAATTGTAGAGGAATTTATAATGATACCCTATTCATGTATATAAAAAAAATATTTCCAGAGCAAAGAACACACAGAAGTTTTGCCGTAATGAGTACAGTTTAACAGGCTTGTGTAATCGCTCATCTTGCCCTTTGGCAAACAGTCAGTATGCAACCATCAGAGAAGAAAATGGTATGTATTCAAAATTTGAATTTCTTCTATGTTCTTTCATTAACAAAATTCTTAATCTTGTATATAGGGAAAGATCTAGAGGAAAATAGCAGGGTGCTGCTCCCTGCTCCTTTTTGGTTCCCCCGTGCTGCCCCTCTCGGCTGGTCAGCAAAGAAATGTAAATGTCTATTGAAATAAAATATATTTTTGCAAATATTCAATGACAATTGAATAGACTATGCTTAAAAACTTAATTAGGCTTTGTGATCCTAGATCTTTCCCTATATATAAAACCTGTTGTAATTTGTTGTTAGATGGATATACTGGTATATCTATATTTGTCGTTTAGGAAATATATTTTTATTACGAGTTGTTTGATCTGTAAATAAACAACGATTTTGAGTTCTGATGCGTAGGAATTAAACCAAGAGGGCGTTAGCCATGTGTCCATTCTTAAAATAGCAGTAGCCCTCTATATGTCCAGTGCAGAATACACCAGATATGATACCCAATAATATCAGTGATAATGTTTATCTGTGTACAAACTGTCTGTTAATTAGTTTATATCGATTTTTATGCCCCCGCCATTCGAAGAATGGTGAAGGGGCATTGAGTGTTTCCCGGTCTGTGCGTGCGTCCGTCCAGTCATCATTTCTGGATGGAATGTGAAATTACTTGTAGAAATGTTCACCATCATGAGACTATGTGTCGGGCTCAAAAACCAAGTCCTTACCTCCAAGGTCAAGGTAACACTTGGAGGTAAAAGGTCAAAAATGGGGTCTGTTTTTCGTATCCAGTAAAAAAGTCTGTCATTTCTGGATTGATTGTGAAAATACTTCGCAGAAATGTTCACCATCATGAGACGAAGTGTTGCGCGCAAGATGCAGGTTCCTACATCCGAGGTCAAGGTCACAGTTAGAGGTCTAACGTCAAAAAAATGGGGTCTGTTTTTTGTGTCTGGTTATTTCTGCATTGATTGTGAAATTACTTGGTAGAAATGTTCACCATCATGAGGCAAAGTGTCGTGCACAAGACCCAGGTCTGTACCTCAAAGGTCAAGGTCACACTTACAGGTCAAAGGTCAAAAATGGGATCTTTTTCGTGTCCGGTCAATAACATTTCTGGATGTATTTTAAAATAACTCGGTAGAAATGATCTCAATCAAGAGACAATGTGTCGAGCACAAGACCCCGATCCGTAGCTCCAAGTTCAAGGTCACACACTACGAATAGTTTTCACCCGTTGTTCTGCATGCACATTTATTTCAGCTTAACTAAATACACTCACATGAACATCAAATTTTAACTGCTAATACATTTCTGTGACCAGTCCCAATCAGCGGGGGGCATTCGTGTCCTATGGACACATTTCTAGTATTATTAAACAATACATACTGTCGCTGACATCACTGTGACCAGTCCCAATCAGCGGGGGGCATTCGTGTCCTATGGACACATTTCTAGTATTATTAAACAATACATACTGTCGCTGACATCACTGTTAACAGCA
Source organism: Congeria kusceri (assembly GCA_027627225.1). NCBI lineage: Eukaryota > Metazoa > Mollusca > Bivalvia > Myida > Dreissenidae > Congeria > Congeria kusceri. Next base: position 2,404,620 of record CM051034.1, on the reverse strand, counting down.
CTTTGGTTTTCGAAAGTGATAATTGATTTTGAGTTCTGTTCAGTTGACCACTTGCTAACTGATGATTGAAATTGAAATTCTGCTGATAAAGCCAGGCTGTCAACAGATTCCTATATTCCTATATTATCCTTTATTTTGGAAAGAAATCCTGTATTTTGAAAAACCTATATTTTCCTATATTTAAGAATTTGTTCCTATATTTTTGCTATTTTGGTCATTCTTGTTTCTGAAATTGGTCCTTTAATATGATTCGCTATGCTCGCATCAAACGTAAATACTTAGATTATTGTTAGGTCATAGCATACACGTCTCAGTTGGCCAGTTGATTAGCTTGAACATGTTTAGCAAATGTTTTGTTCATTACAATACGAGCTGTAAGACTTGACAGGCTAAAATATGATCCCATATTATTCTTATAATGAATATTTTTACTATAAAATTTACTATATTTTGTCCAAAAAATCGGCAAAAAGTCCTGTATTTTTGGTGAAAATATTCCTACATTCAGGGGTGTGGGAATCCTATGCCCGACTTGTCAGACGCGGGTAATTTTTACTGCTGGACAAGCAATTTTTTCCTGTCTACTTGTCCATGGACAGGTACAATTTCACGTGTGAAAATGATGTTCAAGTTGGAAGCTTCACGTGTGAAAATGATGTTCAAGTTGGAAGTTTATCAAAAATAATATTAAATATAATATTATCATATTATAAACTTATACATTTCAATAACAAATTGTGTTTTATTTAATATTTAAGGAAAACATATATCAGGAAGACCTGGAATTAAATAATATTTTTGTTTGGACAAGTGACTTTTACTTGCAGACAAGTATATTTTTTCAATAAACTTGTCCATGTACAAGTAAATAATTTTGATATTTCCACACCCTGCTATATTTTTCCAATATTTTCTAAGGAAGTTGGTTGACAGCATGTGATAAAGCAGGATTTTCATGGGATTTGTTTTGGGTGTGTGAATCGTATATAAAAGTTAAAGTAATTTGTGGTTTAAACTTTATCAATATAATGACTAAATGTATTTCTTGATATTTTTATGAAAGTTGGATTTGAAGGTGACCATGTGTTTAAAAACCATGTTTTGTTTGTTTTTATGTTGCTGTTTTTTGTTTATTTTATAGATCAAGTCTGCTGTTCTGTTTTCAGGTGTTTGTTTCCTGTACATGAAGGTCATCGAGAGGGCGGCATTCCCGCGCAGGCTGTGGGAGAAGGTGAAACTGTCACGCAGTTACGAGAAAGCGCTGAAGCAGATCGACGAAAATCTTATGTACTGGCCAAAGTAGGTTGGAAGTTTGGTTGGATGTTATTCTTAATTATTATACCTCACCCTTAGTTTTCCTTCTTTGTTCATATAAAAATGAAGCAGTCAATAAATTTAAATATCACACTGCAATATCACCCGCTAAGAAGTGGTAGCGATAGACAGGTTGATTGGAGTTAAAAGGTGCTTATGAAATGGTGAGTAAATTACTGTGTTACAAAAGCGCATGATTTATTGAGAAACCCTGTTTCGGTATAATAAAATAAATATTGCATTCTTTGAGGGCGATAGTGCAGTTTGTCAACCCTTTATCCGGGACGACACTTTACTCACATGCATTAAGACAGGTTTTCCCACGACGCGCCTCATTTAATCATGAACTCCTCTCGTTGGACATTTGCATTGTGATTGTATGATTTTAATCAACACCCGACACAAAATGCCTAAATACTTGCCTTGAATATGAGATATTTGAATACAAAACTGTTTAAAGATTCTGCTCAGTTGGCAACGAATACCAAAATCCGTATTCGAATATTCGCTTTTTCAATCACTCGAATATTCGCATAGATTCATATTAAGTATTATGAGCTTTGTAGCCTAGTCGACATAATCTTTGGTTTGTTTGACATTTTATCAGCGATTAAATCTACCGTTGTATTTTTATTAACAAATTGCACTTTCCTATTAATTCATAGATTACAGAGTATAAAGCATAAACAACTTAAGGACCTCTGTTCATTGTTCTTTTTATCAACATTTTTTCAATAAACCACGTATTTTTAACAGTATGGAAATGCGCCGATAAACAATAGTTTATCAACACATTTTTGCTACATTTCTTAGTTATACTCACTGCTTAATATGTGATCGCCCTTTTGTTAGTTAGTCTTTTAAAATGTCTAACTTCGAGTTCTAATTTTATCACATGCTATATCTCATTCTCGTGTAATACAACCTTTACAAATATTTCCATCTTATACATGTGTAAGATAACATTTTGAGCATTTTCATTGGCTAAGTATTCTTTGACTGACAATCGCATGACGTTATTTTGGTGAAATGACGTCGTGAACATGAAATGACATCACATCAGTACACAACTTTGAGAATTACCCAACTTATTTTGGTAAAATGAGAAGGGTTTTATTTCCTTTAAAAGCATGTGATAAAAAAGATCTGACACTCGTCATTTCATACCATATTTTATTAAACTCGTCCAGAAAATTTGTTAGTAAGCTTGCCAAAGGCTCGCTTTACTAACGAAATTCCTAAACTCGTTTAATAAAATATGGTATGAAATGACAACTAGTGTAAGATCCTATATATCAGTTAACAGTTATGATATATTCATGTCTGATGTAATTGTGTATTACACTGACCCATGTATTCATTATCTCTTGATCTGACACACGACACGGGACCATTCTATTGAATAACTATTGAAAACACAGTATTAAGTATTGGTGAAATACTGCCGTTATGTTGACAGAAAAATACAATCAGGAAATAGGTTGTTTTTTTTAAGCAATATAAATTTGCAAATATTCGAATGGCGTTTTACTATTCGAATAGTGATTCAATCGAATATTCCAATATTTGAATAGTTGTCCCATACCTTGAGGGATCTTAGTCCTACAGCTAATTCTTTGTAAACATGGGGCCAGGGGACATATTCCAGAAACATCATAAATTTATCTTAACATATTTTCACTTGAGTTTTGATTTGGGTAAGGTGATATTTTTAAAACGACATATCAATTAGTGAATCAAACTAAAGTTAAGTAAATAGTAGTCAATAATAGGTTGATAATTGGTGAACACTAAGCTGAATTCCATGTATTGATGTAATAATGCCCGGCCTGGCTAGCTCAGTTTGATTCCCAGCCCAGCCACATAACTTGTGTGTGGATTGGTCATGAAATTATTTCTACGGCTATTCTCCCCCGACCTCTGATTCAAGTAGGGCAGTTGTCAGTTACTGGCATAAGTATGTGCACTTAGTACTGGTAAACCAGCTTACCCAGGAAAAGTGCGAGTAGGTTAAGTGACCGCCGTTATATAACTGAAATACTGTTGAATACAGCGAAAAATCCAAACAAACAAAAACTTCTCCGCTGATTTCAGCCTTTCAGTGTCGAGCTTTATTAACATATGCTTGATCTTGGTTGATCTGTGTGAAAGCGATGAGTTTTGGTAGCGGTTCAACTTTTTTCTTAAATTACGCTGCTGGGTGCATATTTTAAATGATTCTTAAGTTATTCTTAACTTAAGTTTTACTTAGTCATAATTATTTAAAATTTACTTAGTCATAATTATTTAAAATTTGTGTTTGAAACACTATGCTATTCGATTTGTGCATGCTGAATGCGAAATATTAATACATTTGGAATTGTATTGCAACTTCTGTGTCAAAATTTTCAAACAATGCATTACATTCTCAGAAAGTCCAACTTAAAATTTAATAAATGTTTTCTTACTTTTTGACTAGTATTCTTTATAAATAACAGCCCAGCTAAATACTTCCTTAGCATGCCCTGACAGTGTTTTTTTAAGGGCCAATTTGGGGCCAAAATTCGGCCCCAATTTCCTGCTAAAAAAGTATATACTTTTCCCCTATATTTGCCTTAAAATTCCCCTCAGAATGTAAGCTTTAGTTTGAAAAAAATATGACCAAAATTTGACAAAAATTGACTAAGATAGAGGCATTTTCGTAAACAATCCCAGCAATTTTTCATCAAACCAAGTAAGTACGTAATCTAAGTTATCATTTGTAGCAAAGCAATTGATTGATGTTTTAAAACAAAGTAGGATATAAACGTGTATAATGCTTTTCTAAAAAAAATATTTCCCCTTTTTCCATAAAAATAACCCATCTGAGAGGCCTGCCACCTTTCCTCCAAAGGTGAAAAAAAAATACTGCCTGAAGTGTTGTTGGATGTTATTAATGACTTTATGTACCAATCATAATACTTTAACTCTATTAGCTGTTAATGATTCATTTCTTCTTCCATAATTTTAACTAATAGGCCACCTTTCCATATGTCCGCATCCGTATCCATATAAATATTATTCGGACGAGCTTTTCCATGAATCTGCAAATAAACGTCAAATACTTTTGTTTTCTTCGTATTTTCAAATAGTTACAATGTCTGAGTAAGAAGCTTTTAAACAAGTTTAATTACATCCGCTGCAAACATTTATGCCAGTATATGAAGCCATTCACATGTGGTGGATTTTAAACGATATAGAGCATCCAACAATTATATCTACAGAGTCAGTCATGACTCATTTATACGTTACCCGTTATTACCGAGTTATTGTACTTCTTGAGTCTTAGGTTGAGTTATCCGGGTGTATCAAGACTATTATTTTTCTGTTTGCCCAATGTTTTATGTATAACAATCCCTTTGTTTAACAGCCTAAGTTAGATAACATGTCGTCCGCATCCGCATAAAATCGCTCACTGTGCGATTTCTTGCAGATGCGCTTTGCTGATACGGACAGCGGAATATGGAAACGGTCCAACTGTTTTCAACTTGTTCGATTTTATACGAGTGCTGATTTGCGCAATGCAGATGCGGATACGGACATATGGAAAAGCGCCCTTATGATTATAAATTGTAATATAAAATTACCTTGAATATGGTTTTCACTTGTTGCAGGTTCATAAAGCACAAATGCAAGCAGAGGTTCACCAAGATAACTCAGTACCTGATTAGAATCCGAAAACTGACACTAAAACGACAGTAAGTTGTCTACCAAATGTAGATATTTGTGAGATTTTTTATGTGTTAGTTGATAAATAGTTGAAAGTGATTTTGAAAATTTGTTCACAACCCTGGCTCTATTGAGCAATTTATGTATGTGTTTTCCCTGTTTTTGGAGTGGTCCGGTACCAATCCCATAGAATGATTTTGTGTCATCTTAGCATTTGGCAAAATTGATAATGAAAATTGTATTTGAAATCAAAGAACATAACCTATTGGGTAGTTAGTGTCTTTTGTCAACCGCCAAATCTTGCTTTATGACAGGAAGAAGCTTGTTCCGCTGAGCCGCAAAGTGGAGAGACGTGAGAAGCGTAGAGAGGAGAAAGCACTCGTTGCTGCTCAGCTTGACACAGCCATTGAGAAGGAGCTGCTAGAACGACTCAAACAGGGAACTGTATGATTGGGTTTATATCCCACGATTATTAATGGTTTTGCAGTATTTGGGTGAATTTCCCAGGGTCATAAATTCGTGGTTTGTTAGGTACAATTAAATGGTTGGCCCTCAGATACATGTTGTATAGAAAATACACTAGGGTCGCTAACTCTTGTGCTTAATTTGTTTTTTGTCAACGATAAGGAAGGTTGAATCAGTTAAGTCATTAAAATGTTTCTACATTGTACATCCATGCGTTGTTTTACATGTATACCAGTTTTTAAAGAATTTAACAATGCTCTGTTTCACAATATTTGGATATTTTCTGCTGTCTTTCCCAATTCAGTGGACATAACACACACAAATCTATGTATGACAAGAAACCATAAAAGTCAAATTATCGGTATAAGAAGGAATCCTAGGAATAAAGCATTTGAGGCGGTCTTGGGAATACGGGGCTTAATGCATGTGCGTAAAGCACCGGCTAATTTGGGACGACACTTTCCGCTTTTAGACATAAATCCACTGTAGGCGGAAAGTGCCGTCCTGGATTAGCCTGTGCGGACTGCACAGGCTAATGCGGGACGACACTATAGGCACATGCATTAAGTCCAGTTTTCATTTGTAAAACAATGTGTGAAACAACTCTACATTGCCTCATACATGTGTTCTGTGTTTCAGTACAAGGACATCTACAACTTCCCCCAAAAGGCGTTTGATAAGGTGGTGGAGGGGGAGGAGGTGGAGATGGAGAGTGACTCCGACCACGATGAGGGGGAACACGAGTCCGAGAGTGAGGAGGAGGGAGAAATGGAAGAGGATTCCGTAAGTGTGGGAGGGGGAAATGGAGGAGGAATATGTAAGTGGAGAGGGATAAATGGAGGAGGATGCCATAAGTGGGGTAGGGATCAACGATCTCTCGGCGACGATGTATGACGCGTCCGTTACTGGTGAAAAATGTCCGCAAAATAAGCATACGAACTCTGTGGATTAGACGCACATTAATAGTCATTGGTGTTAAGCGTCTCTCGACGACGCTTATAACGATGATAAAAAGGGTGTTCCGAATGTGTAATTCAGTAATGGCGGACATTTTGATTGTTGATCATTGAAAGAAAATGCGGTTGTTAGACAAAGATTCTAGCACTAAACATTTGGAAAAGTATTTAAAAAATAGATGGCCATGGGAATGGCTTAATGAAAAGGATGTGTTCGGAAATAAATTAGAAGTTTGGTTAAAAAAGCCAGACATTGCCGGTACGTTTTTGTACAGTTTGTGGTAAAACAATAACCTACAGGTCAGCTGGGCAAAAAGCCGTCAAACAACATTCAGAAGACAAAAACATGAGATGCTTTTACATGTATAAGTGAGTTAAGCAAGTTCAAGTCAATAACCATTTCATGCTGCAAATTCTACACAGCTATCATTTCATTTAAATTTTACAACATATACAGAAATGCTTTATATATGTACCATAGTGGACTTCAATACTTACTTGTCCATAAAATCAATGTAAGAATGCTATTTGATTTTTTTAATGCAGGATTAACATAGTAGTGCTCTTTAGTAAAATCATCAGATGTTAATCTTGAAATGTATTGATCTAAGCCTTCAAAATCACAAATTATCAGGAGCTTCCGGTGGTCTTTGCCCCCCTGGTCCCCTTACCAAAGCGTTGCCCTGGACCCACCGGGGACCCTAGCGGCCCCCTGGCCCCCAGAAAATGTTCAGGTTTTTTATTTTTCCCAACTTTCACCCATGTAAGTACTGGTTCTGCCCAGAAATCAGACTTGGAAGTGCCTCAGTGGCTCACTAGCTATCACGATTTTCTATCCTGACTGGTACCACTGCTTGTTTGTAATGTTGTTTACATAAATATTAATAGTATTGACATAAATAGTCCTGCTATTCCAAAACACTACAAGTGCACACAATGCCAAACAAATATTATTAGTTACAGGGCTTCTTACTGACCCTGTATGATGTGATAGAGGGTCAGCAGTGATTTGTTTACCTCTGTGTCCTGTGTCCAGGACGCAGTAATATTGCCGTAGACGCAAAGTTTCACTCATGTGCGTTCACGGGACGCATGCATTTTGTAAATGGCGAGTCCTGTCCGGCAGCTTCGAAGAATTTTGTGTACGAGTACTGTCATAATAGAGGGTAAAATTTACCATCGCATCGTTCCGTCTATTTTTATTATGACCATTCTCATTGAATAATCGATTTGCGAATAACCAATGGCAATAGTCGTGACGTTTCTAAACGTAATGGTGTGAAGGTAAAATAATATTTATTTTCGGGAAAGTTTTTAAGAAGTTTGTCTGCAACATGGGTCCGAAAAGAAAAATGACACATGACTAAACGCAATACTCCTGTTAATTCTGGTCAGGTTCTACCCAAAATCGAAAAAAAATATGTTAATAGAATAAAGATTGGGAGAAGTTATTTAGTTGGTGAGCATATACAATAGAACTACACAATTTAATAACATGTACTGCACTTTGTGTACAGTCGCTAAAAGGTGCAATGGTATGGTAAAAAATGCACACTGCACAAATTTTCAACATTCTACTTACTCTAGCTAGACATGCTTCTCAAAAAACACAAAGTTAAAATTACTTGTGTTATTATATATAATAAAGAGTTAATTGCATTATTGCCTTACTCATCTGATTAACTGACTGCTTATATTCCCATTTGAATAAATGAAATTTTTTGAACTCGCACATTTAACTTTGGGACTTATAGATTTAAAGTCCAGCGAGTCCTAGGACTCGTGGCTGTGAAATTGTAAAAAAAATCACTGGTCAGTACACGAATATTGGACGAGACCGATGCTCGAGCCCAATATAAATTTACTGTCCCTGTATCACACCGTATGGGGTCTGTAAGAAGCCATGTAATGAATTTACCATTCATTTTCCCATCATCACGCCAGCATTGGAGAAATAACACCCCTAAACTTAGCTTTATTTCAACATTGTGGAATAAAGGAAACATGCGCAGCATACTGATGTCATCTTGTGGGTTTTCGTGAAGTCATTTTTTGTTTATTTGGAAAGAATGATTTTTAATACTGACTAGATATTAACTGCGACTGACAAAGTATGGATTAATACACGGTCAGCACATGACTTGGCTAAGCCAATGAAATTCGAGTATTCTTTACATTTTAAGATAAATAGCAATACAAGGAACATGTAATTTGTGATGCACAATAAGCTTCCACAGTCTCTGTAATATATTTACACATATTTCAGGACTCTGGTGAAATAGAATACATCGCTGAAGAGGAGTTTGACGAAAGTGACGTTGATGACATGGAGGTAATGAACTAACATGTAACGTACAACTCAAACCAGACAGATGAAGCGTGTCGTGGGATGCTTAAAGCCGGGGTTTTCCACGACACGCCTCAAATATATTACAAGCAGTTGCGTAGTCGGACCTTTCAATGAGTATTATTACTGGTAGGGAAAGATCTAGAGCAAAATAGCAGGGCGCTGCTCCCTGCTTCCTTTGAGTTTCCCCCTGCTGCCCATCTGGGCTGGTCAACAATCTGGGCTGGTCAGCTGGTTAACAATCTGGGCTGGTCAACAAGAAGCTGTTGAATGTCTTTAAACATTCAATATATTTTTACAAATATAACATGCCAAATGAAGAGACAATGTTTAAAAACCTACATTTTATATTTAAAAAATGATAAAAGCCCTGGATTAACCAAACTATTAAACAAATAACTGGTCCGTATTTTAAGCAGCAACTGTTCTTTTTAGCTCGACTAATCACTGAATAGTTTTGGCTATGCTACTCTCCCCTTCGTCGGCGTCGGCATAATGCTCCGGTTAAGGTTTGCGTGCAACAAGTACACATCTGTATCTACTACAGATATTCAATTGAATCTTCACACATGTCTTCGAGTTCATTATATTAGGTCACTGACCAAGGCCCATAACTGTGACCTGCAAATTAGCTGAATTATGCTCCTTTTTTGTACTTAGAAAATTCAGGTTAAGGTTTGCGAATCTAACTTTTTTTGCCACTAGCAAATTTTTGCAAGTTGCTTTTATTTCAACTGGCAAAAATTAGTTTCTTCTTGCAATTTCATGTAGTAATAGCAAAATCAATTATATGATGGATCAAGTCATATACAGCCCATATCATTGACAAACCAGACGACGACCCAAAATGAAATTGATAAATTCAAATGAGTTGTTGGTTCAGTTTGTAAGTTCTATAATTGTGTTCACGATATACTCGTGCCAGTGTTGAAATATGCGTTGACGACCGAAAATATTTCAGTGTAAACGTTTATACAATAAACAACTGTTAAACAATGTCTAATTATTTAACTTAAAATTTAAATTGTAACATAATAATACACAAAAAATAAACAAAATTAAGAAAAAATATTTTGATTTGAAACTGTTGTGACTGGTTTAACCAACATGTGTGTCCTGTGGGACTTTTTGGGGACAGTTTATCATCTGACCAGTTTAACTCGGGGCTGTTTTTGTCTGCTCCCTTCATAGTTATCTCCCTTTTCAACAGGGGCGAGAATTGCATAAAAGTCGGGTTACAATGTATTATGAAGATTCTTATTGTTACATTCATTCATATATTTTTACTCGCATTTTTGTGAGCAGCAGAAAAAGTTTGTGAGTGCTAATTCGAGCCCTGCTAACAGATATTTAATTATTCAGTTGGGGGTCATTATTGTAAGGTCACCAACCAAGGCCCATAACTCTGACAATGCGGAATGAATAGTCAAGCGTGCTGTCCTGAGACAGCTTTTGTATTATTCTAGATCTTTCCCAATACTCACAGTGGTTGCTGATGCCGCCACAAAATTACACTGTCACTCTGAGTGCATGTACCAGGGCTTTCATTAACTTTTGAAAACTGGAAGTTTGAACTTCCTGTCCTGTTATTTTGGAAGTTTTGCTCATAATATTTGGAAGTTTTGACAGTATTGCGCAACATAAGTCCTGAGCATTTCAGAAATGAAATTAAGTATAAATTCAAGGTTTTTTTTACTCCCTGATCTGTTACACAATACACAAGTTTGCTCTTACAACTGATCCAGCGTTACACCGAGTAAATACTCCCTGATCTGTTAAACAATACACAAGTCTGCTCTTACAACTGATCCAGCGTTACACCGAGTAAATACTCCCCGATCTGTTACCCTGTACACAAGTCTGCTCTTAGTTGACTTGCCTCTAACATTCCGTCTTGTAATTTTGCTATTTGATGTATTTTATTGAAACTACTACTTATCTGTTAACACAAAACTTTGTAACACGCGCAAAAACTTAACCGAGAACAAAAATAGGAGCAGTTCAAGGTATAAATTATACTGCCGATGGTGTCAGGTTGATTTTTACGAGCATTTTAAACAACTGTTTATCAGACATTTTAAATTGATTCAGAACAGAATCACAGTACATTCATTTCTTAATATTGGTATGATGTTGCTTTAAAAAAAAAATTGTTTAACAGTAATTGTATACAAAACATACAGACATTTGTAAATGTGTTGACCTTTCTTTTTAATGTTTGTTTGCGATTGGCTTGTAGATAACACAGATCACTTTTACTACATCTAAATTATATTTTTAACTTACAATACCATATTATAATAGTTCTTACTTACTCTATGTTTATTTTGTAATGGTAAAGTGATTTTGAAGATTAACGTCTTTTTAATCCAGTTCAGTGGATTGTTTATTATCTCTGCAGGATATGGATCGTCTTCAAGATCAGTCGTGCTCTTCCGAAGAATCATCAGACGACGAGAAACCTGGTACTTCGAAAGCGAAGGCGCGAGCTCGCAAACCTCGCAGGATAGTGGAAATTGAATACGAGCATGAAACGGAAGACTTGTCAAGGACTAAGTCTAAAGTCAAGACGTGAAATTGTTGTGTTTGTTGTTATTTTGGTTGATTTAAAAGACCTGTTGTGATGTTAACAGTGTTGCCAAGACGGGATATGCTATAAATGGTGACACATAAAAAGTTAAGACCTGAAGAAGTAGATTCTCTTCTAACGGTTTTATCAGGACATGTAATTAATTCCTGACAACACTTCCTGCAGTGTACTGGTGGAAGGTCTCCTCTAAAATCTGGGTATACTTTGTTACATAAGGTTGGAGAGCGAATTCTGAGCATATAAGTTCACAAATAAGTTGATGTGTCCATCTTGGATAAACTATGACATTTGGTAATGATTGACTACTTTCATTTTAAAGTTAAAAAGTATATAACTTGTCAAGTGTGGTACAAAACCTCGCATATTAATTCGTACCAATAGTTTTGGATTAAAGTGGTTACATGGACATACATTTGTCTGCTTGTGGATGTTGCATATCGTCCACCGAGAGCTCTCAGCCTTCTGTGCACATGTGCTGATAGCACCAGGGCTTTCATCAACTTTTGAAAACTGGAAGTTTGAACTTCCTGGCCTTTGATTTTGGAAGTTTTGCTTATAATACTTGGATGTTTTGACAGTATTGCCTGACATAAATATGTACATGACAATTTTCACAGCATATATCACTACTCTAAGTATAGCTATTATTTTACAGTCATGTTTTCACTCAATGTTTTTTTTTCCAAACCTATTGTGAACTTTGAATTATTGCTTGTAATTAAGCGAATATTTTGCAAGTCCTCACTTCCAAGTGTTGGATATTGAAATCTTGAGCATTCTTTTTGCCTTTTTGATACTTCCATGGCTGCAATTTTTGGAAATCACAAACATTACCATGTGGTCATTTGAATATCACAAACTTTATGCACGTGCTCTTTTGTATGAAATAGTTTAACCGCTTAACACGTGATATCCAAGGGCGCTGATTGGATAACATTGCAGATTAATTTGAATATTGACATTTGTGGAAGCGTCTATTTTTGGAGTGCTGCTGCTATCTGTTATAAGAGAACATTTTAGTTTCGATGGATCCAATGATTTCACACAAGTCTGTGCTTTCACCAATGATCAGCTCCTATATATAGCGGTCGCGTCACAAGCACTGACCCCTGTTTGTTTGCAGGTCCTTGGTCCAGTGGTAACGCACTGGCTTCACAACCAAGGGGTCGCTGGTTGGAGCCCCTGCTACACTATAACCTACTTACTCGTATTTTAAATGAGACGTTAAACCAAGGTGCAGTGTACTAGGTGTTTCACAATTGGCACGAGTCTAGGATTTCCTCTGGAACAGGGCATCCCCTTGCACTTAACTCTGAAACCCAGCTAACAAGTTTTTTGTGGGAATCCTGGCACACTTGATAGAAATTCTCTTCACTCACACACACCTGACATTGACCTCTGTCCCAAGATGGATCACTAGCAAATACAGGATTTTCTTTTTGTGTCGCCTGAAAAGGCAACATATAGGGGTTACTTTTGTCGGCGGCAGCAGCATCCCCCTAATTTGTGCAGACAATAACTTGACAAGTTTTTGGGCTATCATTATGAAACTTTATGGAAGTGTTAGTAGGCACAACAGGAAGGTCAGGTTCGATTTTCTGTATAATTGCTCTCATTGTACTTGAGTTATGCCCCTTTAAAAAAAAAAAAGTTCAAATAAGGCTTGTGCAGACAATAAAGGTTTTGTCCAATCTTTATGAAACTTTATGGAAGTGTTTGTAGGCATAAAAGGAAGGTTAAGTTTTGTTTTCGGCATAATTGCTTTTCTTGTACTTGAGTTATGCCCCTTTTCTTTAAAAAATAATTCAAATGAGGCTTGTGCAGGCAATAACATAAAAAGTTTTTGTGCAATCATTATGAAACTTTAGGCAAGTGTAAGTAGGCATAAAAGGAAGGCTAAAGAGTTTGGTTTTCGGCATAATTGCTCTTATGGTGCTTGAGTTATGCCCCTTCAGACGACACATCCGGCTCGTGGATTTGAGTTATGCCCAGTCAGAAGACACATCCGGCTCGTGGATTTGAGTTATGCCCGGTCAGACGACACATCCGGCTCGTGGATTTGAGTTATGCCCGGTCAGAAGACACATCCGGCTCGTGGATTTCAGTTATGCCCGGTCAGACGACACATCCGGCTCGTGGATTTGAGTTATGCCCGGTCAGAAGACACATCCGACTTGTGGATTTGAGTTATGCCCGGTCAGAAGACACATCCGACTTGTGGATTTCTAGTGGTTCGAAATACAGTCCCGAAAACAGTAAATAAACACACTTCTAAAAATTAGCATAAAGCTTCTGACAAATTTAGCATGTGAAAGTTACATATACTTGTAGTGGCCGCTTTGTTTTTAGTTCTGTCAGTCCGCCACACTTGTCTGGACTGTAACTTGGCAATGGATGGAAGGATTTTTAAATGACTGCACAAATGTTTAACTCATATGTGTCATTTGCATGAAGTCTATGTCAAATGTCAAGGTCACTCTTATTAAAGGGTCAAAATAGACACGCAGCTTTGGTCAGGCTTGCCATCGTTTGAGTGATTTGTAAATTAGCCCCGAATGGAGGGAATTTAAAATAAGGTGGTAAAAATTTTTGATATGATACTCACTGACACTCATCTTGTGTATGTCAGTGATCATAGTGCAGTGTAAATTGGCATACCTGAGTACCTATCATTCAAATAAAGGTTAAAATTAGTGATTTGCTACATCATATGCAACAGATATGAGTTTTCATTATTATAATTATGTTAATTATTTGCAATTGAAAATGCAAATGAACAGCAAACATCACTCAGATACATTTTAAATAAGTTTCTCCTGTAAAATTACCCTGATTTGTCCCATTCACTTTAGCTTAACACTGTCTAGCAGTGTCAAAGTGGCATCTGGGAGCATCCATTGGTTCTACCAATATTCGAGTTTCATAAAGATGGTATACATTTCTTCAAGCAATTCAGTTTTTGTGCTCTTGATAGGGTTACTCACATTGGCAGTTATAGTTAAGATATACATGTAACACTTGCATATTGTATACAATGTGCAAATAAACTAAAAAGTAATCTTTCTTGAAGTGTTTATAGCTATGCCCCCCCCCCATCGAAGATGGCGGGGTATATTCGTTTGCTAATTTGGGTCGGTCGGTCATTTCTGCACTCTTATTAAGTCCAACAGTTTTCATCCGTTCTTCACGAAACTTTATGATTTTTTTTTAGGGCATAATATCTTAGCCAAGTTCGATGATCAAAACAAATCAGGACAGGAACTGCAGAATTATGGCCCTTGGTTTATTTAACATTGGCCTTTTTAGCAGTTTCCACTCTCTGAACAGTTTTCATTCCATCTTCACCATACTTGATCTTTTTGTGATTGCTTTTAACCCGCATACCTGTTTTACGGCTCTTGTTTGTATAGTATTAATGGGTGTTGTTTTCGATACAACAATGCTATCTATTATTTTGTCTCATACATTTTACGCTGTTTGATGATTAGAAGTCTTGAAGAAAACTCAACCCTATTGGGTTAATTCAAAAAAATAGTTGTTAATTGCATCTTGGTGTTAAAAATGTTTGCGGTTCAAGCGTTTGTTCTAATGTTTAATCGTGTGCGTGTGTGTGTGTGTTGTATATCCAAGAAAATATGTTTAATTACATATCAGTATGAAAAATCTATGTAGTTTACGCGATTGTTCTAAGAAATATTTATGCGTGTGCATGAATGCTTAAAATATCATTGAAATTATCGTTTGTAATTTTAGATGTTAAATTTTACAAAGTTTGCAACATAAATTATTTACCAGTTAATATTGTCAAAGAAATCAATGTCAAATACAGCTACTTGTACACATGTATATAAAGTATATTTCAATGAAAAATTTCCATATTTTAATTATATAAACATGGCACGCAAGATTTGGTCGAAACGTTTATGCGTGTAGTAAGACTTCTTCATATGTATATGTAAATAACACATAATGCAACGAAAGATGTGCATGTGTTATTTGAATAATCATGGTCCGTAAAGTCCCAAAGTATGGTCCACACGAAGTATGGTCCACACGTACATGGAGTCTTTTAATCGGGTCCGAATGGTCCCTGATCCGTGAAGTTCCCAAATCCGGGAATCGTCCGCGGGTAATTCAGCGCCAAATAGTACATTATAATTATGCACCTATCAATGTTTTCCCCCGGAGGGGAGGAGCGGCGGGCATATACGGGACTTTAGATTTGAAGCGATTGCCGACAGGCGGGAATTTGACATTCCGGATGATTCCGGGTCCTGGGGTAATAGACTTCGGTCAGATTTAAGATCCGGGTTATACAGGCCCCGGGCCATTTGATAGACATATAGCATCTCCCACTGAGGGAGGGGATTTAGACAAATATGCTTGACTCTAGGGTGGCGAATTAGACCCCAAATAATAAAATTTGTCAAATTCCCCTGGGTCAGCCCGCTGCTCCCCCACTGGGGAAAAATATTGATAGGTGCATTACACCTGGCTACACAAAACTGTTGTAAACACCTAATTTGTTATGATTTCGGACCTATAGCAGGACAAAAATGGGAAACACGACAGGCGTTTGCCCGCCGTTACGTCCGGTCCGAACCACTTCCGGCTGACTTCCGGTTTCATTTGATACGTCACGCCGACCACGTGTCTCTCCTGGGACAGCCGACGGACTGGCGTATACGCGTCACCGCCGGCACTGCCAGCGGAAATGGCGACGTCCTCGTCACTGAATGTGTTGGAGACACGCGTATCTTAAAATAAATAATAACCATACTAGGGTATACATAGTACACAGGCGCCGGATACGGTAAACACTCGGCTATCTTTAAATAACATACATATTTGTTATCGGAACAGTGAAAACCATATATATTTTATCTCTGTGCTTCGTGAAAAACATTTTTGATCTCGGTGTTTTATATTCGACGAGATGCTCAGTGAAACCCATACATATCGCATCTACACACTCTTCGCTGGCAATTTAAAAGTGGTCCGACCAAAGTGTATCTGAAAAAACATCTAGGGGTGGGGGCGGGATAGGCAGACACCACCCCCACCCCCCAAAAATCATTTTTTTAGCCTAGAAAGCCCTTAGGAGAGTTTTCAAACATGTATGAAACCTTTTTAACCTTTATTACCAGCTGTTTTAGGCTTACTTTAAGCTCCGTTGCTTTTTGGCAGTTAATTGGCACGGCGATATTACAACTATTTTGTATTATTAGTCATTGCCCAAATAGCGATCGATCAATTAACGATATTCTAGATTGGCGCTAAGAAATGTAAAGTAGTAGCCAGAAATGTTGATTTTGGAAAGAAAACCTGTCATTTTGAAATATTTTCTTCTGAAAGGTCAAATATGCATCATTTTCAAATATTTCAAACATTTTAGTAGCCAATTGGGAAATTTAGTAGCCAATTGGGAAATTTAAATTTAGTAGCCAATTGGGAAATTCAGTACCCAATGGCTATTTTGGCTACTGGTCGCGCTAACATAGGATATGGATTTTTACCATGTCTTTCCGGAGAGTCTGGAGTCGGGCTGTTTTATTGCTGTATTTGATCTCGGTGTTCTCGTATTCGACAAGACGAACATTGAAAACCATACGATCTGTTTCTTAGCCTTATCAAATCCGACAAAATGCTTAGTGAAACCCATCAAGATACTTAGTTGAAACGATACGTACTTTGTCTCTGTGTTATCCCATCCAACAACGTGGCCGGATTGAATCGCACGATGCGGACCTCTTCGTGCGTGATATCAGAGTGGAACATGACGTCCGGCTTCCTTGGAATATTCACTGAAAAGTGTAAAATTTTAGAACCACGACTGCAGATTTACTGTGGCGATTTCTTTCGTAAAGTTAACAAATTGTCCATTCGTGTCATTCCGGGACCCGTCGTCTAATTCCGAGAACCATAATCAATCGCATATTTGATCCATGATAAATTCGTCCTTACGGATGTACAACACCTGCCGATAAATTTCGTGGCATGGGACGATACTTAAAGTACGTTAGTAAGTGACACTGTTTTAAATGCTTAATTATTGTGACTTAATGCGCGGATTGGCAAACTTTTAATAAAAGGATTTTGTTTTATAGCCAATTGCAAACTATGATGAACTTTTTTTTATAAAAGGTCTGTTACAGGCCAGGGTCAGACGTGACCTTTATTTTTATATTATTATTATATTTCTTTTTTTTTTGGGGGGGGGGGGGCACAAGTCAGAGGGGATAGGGTGTGGTATGAACCTAGCAGCCATTTAACGCCTATTCATTCATTCATTCATTCATAAAAGTGAAATGGACATGGGCTCCTGTATAGTGATATGTTTTACGATTTCAAGAGTTGACCCTAACTTTGGCCCAGAATGATTTTTTAGCAATTAAAGCGACATATATCATTTAAATAAAAATAAATCGAAATATTTTAGAAGTAACTAGAATCGTAAAGCTCAGAGTGGACACATCACACAAGCACCGGTGCTAAGATGTTACTTAAGCGGTGTTATGAATACCCGATAAGGATCTATTTGGGGTCAGCTGGCAGCTTCGTGTGCCCCCCCCCCCCCCCCTCTCCCCACCAAGACCATGACTCAGAGCCTACGATCGAGTTGCCTACTGCGGATGTCTAAGCTAAGCGATAATGATCAGTTTAGGGGCACCACCTGGTGCTTCCAAGTTTTAGACAAGTAGACATACCACACAATTTGAGATTAGGTGGACGCTCATGGCACACTTGTTCTTCTCCCTGTTGTTTGAAACAGTGCCTTAGGTACTGTATTGGTGTTGGATAAGCGACAATGATCAGTTGAGGGGCACTACCTATTTTCACAATGTGATTTTTTCTAATCAACCTTTATGTTTAAGATTTACGCAAAACATCAGCTTTGGAGTCGTCTGGGGGAAGGGCATGTTTGCCGGTAATTCCTGGCCTGCAACATTAGGAATAAGTTACACCTTTGACAGCACTGAAAAATAGACCCATCCAATACCTACAGTCCGCACAGGCTAATCCGGGACGGCACTTTCCGCCTACAGTGGATTTATGTTTAGAAGAGACCTCCTTGAAACAGAAAATACCATAAAAGCGGAAAGTGCCGTACTGGATTAGCCTGTGCGGACTGCACAGGCTAATCCGGGACGACACTACGCACATGCATTATGACCGGATTTCTCATGACGCGCCACAAATGTCATTTATTACAAATAAATTAACTTCTCCCACTAGCACAGACAACAGGCTTGGCTAGTACAAGAAAACGCCATTGTTATTGGTACAAACTGAAGATGTCAATTGTTATAAAAAGTTACCTTTTCCCAGCACGGATAACAGCCCCATCCAGTATGTGAAGGCGCCACTGGCTCCCACCAGAAACAGATCCGTGTTGTCGTCGAGTTTCGCGTTCATTTCTTTGGTATCTTTTTCTATGAAAACGATGAATTTCGTTTGATGCTTAATATATTTTTCACACAACCTTTTCACTCGCGTATTGACGTCGCTGACACTTTTAGAAAGAGTTCCCCTGAAACTCCGGATACCTAGCAAGTCTTCTACGCCGCTGATGTACATCACAACGCACTCTGAATTCTTCAGGTACATATCCAGCGTTCTGTCCCGCTCATCGCCGCTACTTTCAGACTGCTCCGAAGCTAACTGATCACCGTCACTGTACCTACACGTTAACTTCATGTCCGTTTCGAGCACCTTTCTTTGCTTATCCATCCATTTAATTTGTGTGTCATTGTTTGGATCGATTTCAAAGAAAACCGACACATTACGACGAGGCTTTGTGTTTTTGGTCGGACTTGGGCACAAGAACATGATGACTTTAGGAATCCAACTATCCATGTCATCTATTATGTTTCTAATCGCAACTATTCTCTCCAGGACTTTATTTACTTCGTCTGGTGTAACGTCATTGCGCTTTTTGAGTGCAGCTTTTATTTCCTTACACGCCGTCAGACCAGCCTGATGGTTTGAATCAAGTAGCACTATGAAACTGGTTCTGAAGAACTGTTTGAAGTAACCTTGAATTGTACTTAGAAACTCGTCCGTTTCTGCATGGACAATGAACACTGTTTTGCACTCTTGCGCAGGGTTTTGTTGACATTTCCATGACGTCAACGTCGTGGGGCATACGTCACAGCTGCTATAGAGCTTGAACGTTGAGTCCATGTTCACAGCACATTCCTTGATTTCTGCATAGTCCGCACTGTCGTCATAAACCAAGAAATTGACGTTTTCTTTCATTCTGCACGTCCTTTATTTCTGTCACGTCATCTATTAGTCGTATTAGTTGTATTATTTAGTACCACCCTTTACTTTCCATGTAATTATACTAATACGCTGCTTTTGTGCCTTTTACAAAATTGTTCATAATGAGTGTTGTTTGTTTGTTTGTTTGTTTGTTTGGATTTGTTGCCGTATTTAACAGTATTTCAGTCATATACCGGCTTTTAGTAAACCTACTGACACTTTTCCTGGACAAGCTGGTCTACCATGCAGTACTAAGTGCACATAAGCCAGTAACTGGCAACTGCCCTACTTAGATCAGAGAAAGTGGGAGAATGGCCGTAGAAGTTATTTTATGGCCAATCCCCACACACCATAATGAGTGAAAGGAACAACTACTGTGCGAAGGAGGCACTGCGTTCACATATTGGGCACAGTAAAGGAAAAGTAACTCTATAAGATTGCCTTTCTGTATTTCGCCCTTCCTTCCATTATTCTTGTTATTGATTTATTGGCCGATTTTTTTTCAATGCTTCTTCGTTTTCTTCTACCTTTTTCCTCGTCTGAAACTGCTTTTGTAATTCTTTGTCATTCAAGTTAACGTGTACCTTAAAGCAAAAAGAAAATACTTCGTGGAAATTCACGTTGATTAAAACATCAGTGTTCTCACACTTTCTTTTGGACAAAATAATGCATATGGTATAATTTTGTTTCATTTTGGTGTGCGTTTAATGCAAGTAAACCGAAAAATCTTATGTTTTAATTGTATTAATTACGAAGTCACTAGTCATTATCTTTCTTTTCTATAGTTTCAGCCATTCCTATAGATTCGGCCATCCCCAGATAAGGGGAATTAATGAATATTTCTTATAAAACTTGTGTTAGTAATCTGCATTGAGACAATTATATCACATAAATATTGTTTTGGGTTTAAAAAAATTGCGAATGTTAGATTTTGTCACAGAAAATTACTATTTTTTAAAGAAATTTCTAAACATTTCTACACACTTCGTGCATACGCCAAGAATTTTGTAAATATTCATTTTCAAGCGGTATGCTGGTGCGTGGTAGTCTGATATAGAATGCTTCTAATGAATTATATCAAAATTGTAAGATTTTTTTTATTTTCTTATCAAAATGAAGACTGAACCAAATGATAGGAAACAGTCATTGTTGCTAGGGTGCCTTCCTAGAATTGGTCAGTAACTACGTGAATGGCTAATCTCTACCTAATCTGGCCTTTATTTAGTAGGAAAGACCTTAAAGTTACGGATAAAAGTCTCACTGGTGTTGAAATTGTATTCATTTAGAGCATTAAAGCAGTTTAGCTCTTAAGTGGCCGAATATACAGGAAAAGAGGCTACTTCTCCCACGTACTGAACTAGTACTGTGTTTGCTTTGTTGCAATTAAAATCGTATTTTGGTATTGTATATTACCGGTATTTCAATAAACATGTGTCCATTTGTTTTCTTATGTTTTGTAACTCAATGCATTCAATTTTCAGATTCATGTAATTTACAACACGGTTACCTAATATAGGATTCAATCAAATACATTACACATGTATGTTGGTGCGAAATTTGTAAGCCGTGATTTGAAGTGATTTTATAGTAGTATAAATTATAACAGCGTAACCCAATAAATGGTTCGATCAAGCACCTTACTTAGGCGTACAAAAAAATGTTTGTTTCAGGTAACATGCCCAATAAAATTAGGGTAGGTAGGTCGGGATTTTTTTTTTTTTGGGGGGGGGGGGGGGGTAAATAGTCAACTTGAAGATTCTAAAACTGAATAAATATTCAAAACGTATCAGTAATATCCTTAAACATTGTTTATAAGTGGATACTATCAAAACAAAACACGTATTTATCCAAAATCACATTTAATTATTGAAAAAGGTTAATAAACCAAAAAATCAATCGGACAAACCCAATAAAATGTTCTAGGGTCGGGGCATTTTTTAAGGGTAGGTCGGGTTACCTGAAACAAATTTTTTTTACGCCTTATCATTAACGACTGTCCCTCAACTTAAAGAACAAACACAAGTGTACATGTAGTTTTAGAACTCGTATTAGATGTACATTTCACACTCGTATGTACATGTATTTGTACGATTTTTTATTTAAATATTGTTCTAAAATAAGCAATTTCATGAAAATGACAAAAATGACTTGACATTATAAAATTACCCCGGTATACATACGAATTACGACGGACACTTTTGCATTGTTATTGATGTTGTGTGACCTAATTCAAATACCCGGTGTCATATTCCAGAAACATCGTAAATTTTTTCTTAAAGTATTGTCACTTACGTTAAATTTTTTTAAATGTTTTACAACTACGAGTAATACAAACAATATTAGTGTTGACAATATAGCTGATAATTGCTAATTACTTTTTAGCTAGCTCAGTTGGTAGAACGCTGGACTACATATCCGAGGATCGCGGGTTCGATTCCCAGCCCGGCCACATAACTTGTGTGGGGATTGGTCATGAAATTATTTCTACGGCCATTCTCCCCCTACCTCTGATTCAAGTAGGGCAGTTGTCAGTTACTGGCTTAGGTATGTGCACTTAGTACTGGTAGACCAGCTTACCCAGGAAAAGTGTGAGTAGGTTAACTGACCGCCCTTATATGACTATAATACTGTTGAATGCGGTGAAAAATCCAAACAAACAAACAGCTAAATACTTAGCACATAAAATGGTGAATTAAGTTTAAGTATAAAATATTACCTAAGGTGTTTCTGGAATACGACCCCAGGGCGCGTATTCACCAAACCATCGTTAGACTTAAGAATAAAAAAATAGACTTAGAAGAAAGAAAAATTTTATCAGCATTTGCAAGTACCAATGTTGCTTATATCATTAAAAACTACGACAATGACGTGATTAGAGATGGTGAATACGAAGTTAGATTCAACATTAAAGCGCTCTTAAAACATTACACTTTCAATAATATTATTTTTTCTTATACGTAAGTCTAAGAATATGTTGGTGAATACGGGCCCAGCTCAGTCTATGTACACGTAATGGAGTTTCAGACTGTACAGCAGAAATTGTTTAAGCACTCAAGAACTCACCCAATAGTCGTTTTTATTATATACCTGTTTAAAATCTGAACAAAATACATGCTTTATCAATCGGTGAAATACATGTCGAAAGAAAAAAATCCGTATTATGCTACTCGTTTTTTTCCGATCCCGTATTACCATACTAGCCACACTACTTTTTAATGACGTCATCGTACAGTTATGTAAACAAATATGTGGCGCGTCGTGAGAAAACCGGTCTTAATGCATTTGCGTAGTGTCGTCCTGGATCAGCCTGTGCAGTCCGCACAGGCTGATCCAGGATGGCACTTTCCGCCTAAAGTGGATTTATGGTTAGAAGAGACTTCCTTGAAACAGAAAATACCATAAGAGCGGAAAGTGCCGTCCCGGATTAGCCTGTGCGGACTGCACAGACTAATGCAGGACGACACTTTACGCACATGCATTAAGACCGGTTTTCTCACGACGCGCCACATATAATCTATACATACAATGATTAGTAAATATTGTAGTTTTTAAACAAATAAAATAAGGTATATGCACATTTGAAGTTTCACACAAGCCATTCGACTATTACATACCCATGGAACAATTGACTAGCGTAATATTCCGTATTTATTATATGCCTGTTTAAAATCTTTAAAAAATATATGCTGTATCAATCGGTGAAATACATGTCGTCAGAAACAAAATCCGTATTGTGTTACTCGCTATTTTTCCGATCCCGTATTACCATACTAGCCGGATTATTTCTTTTAATGACGTCATCATAGAGTTATGCAAACAAATATAATCTATACCTACAAAGATTAGTCATAATTGTAGTTTTTAATCAAATAAAATAAGGTAACTGCACATTTGAAGTTTATCGTGGTATATAATAAAAGGAATATTACGCTAGTCAATTGTTCAACGAGTATGTATTAGTCTTGCGGCTTGCGTTATTTCGTATCACAGGCTCCTCCTCTCGTGTGATACGTCATCAAACAAGCCACACGACTTGTATATACGCTTGGAACAATTAGTGTTGTGCCGATTAATCAGTTTGTCGATTAATCAACGACTAATAAATAATGATTAATTAGTCGAGTAAGATTTGGGATTAGTCGATTAATTGAATATATGTATGCATGAGTTTTCTTTCTTGAAAAATTTCCAATCCCTTTCTTTTAACTTGAACAGGTGATCCAATTCATTTATTTGTTTTAGTGACCTAATAATGTATTTAAATAACACACATGCACATATAATTAAATACATTTTTCAATAGAATTAAATGTATACATTTATATTTTTTAATATGATTTGTAGAACTAATATTCGTCTCTAGTAAAGCTGTTATGTCAGGATTACAAACACAGTAGTCCATGATGGCTCCACTCAGTATTGTTAAAGATGGAGATCTTACTTGTGTGAAAGGTTTAAACACAGGTTATAAAATGTAAAAATAAAAATAATGCAATTAAGGTCTTTGTATTCATTTGTTTAGCTTTTATGTAACCCATGTTTTGTGTATTTTTTTTTGTAAATTTTGTATTTCTATACCCAACACACGAAAAAATGTATAGTGTTTTTGCGGTTGCTTAAATCTGATATGTATCTTCAACTATCTTGTCAATAGTCCAGCGCGTTAATAGGATAATGCAGTTGTTTTACAAAAAGCATGTTTTATGCCTATTTCCTTCATAATTGCATTATATTAATCAGACACATATTTTCTGCAAAACTAAATAAAACAATGTAAATCACTAAAACGTTGCACTCTAGAGTGTATTTCCATTACTTTCAAGAATCCTGATTAATCGGTTATTTAGTCAGAACTTGTTGCTGATTAATCTGTAGCGAAGCTTTTTACTACAGTTATAAACAAGCGAATTGAGCAGTTTTGTAATGAGCACAACACTATTTCGGACGCGCAATTCGGATTCCGTAAAGGTAGATATGTTGATGCAATATTTGTACTTATGTCATTGGTGCAAAAATATATTAGTGAAAACAAAAGGTTATATGTTATTTTCGTTGACATGATGAAATGTTTTGATTCTATTTATAGAAATGGTTTGTGGTTGAAATTATACAATTGTGGTGTACGTGGAAAACTTTTAAGAATTGTAAGAGATATGTATCAGCATGTTAAATCTCGTGTTAAACTGTGTTCTAATTATTCTGATTACTTTGAATATGCAGTGGGCTTGCGTCAAGGCGAAGTAATGTCACCTCTATTGTTTTCTATTTTTGTCGAAGATTTAGAGTTGTTTTTACAAAAAGATACTGACTGTGGCCTAGTTTTAGATGATATTGTTTTGATACTTCTACTTTTTGCAGACGATATGGCCATTTTAGGTAAAACCCCATGTGAGGTACAACAACATTTAAATAGTTTAAAGTCATATTGTGATACCTGGGGACTCAAGGTAAATACTTCGAAGACTAAAATTGTGGTTTTTCGTAAAAGGGGTGGATTATTAAATAGTGAAAACTGGTCATACGATGGACAAAAAATAGAAGTTAAATGATTTTAACTATTTAGGAACAATTTCTAATTACACTGGAAAATGTATTTTAAATCAGGAACACCTAGTTGGTAAAGCTTTGAAAGCAATGAACATTCTTTTATGCAAATGTAAGGAGTTTGACTTAAGTCCTAAGACAATGTGTCAGTTATTTGATGCCTTTGTGAGTCCTATATTGAATTATTCCTGTGAAGCATGGGGTTATACTAAGTCAAAGGAACTTGAAAGAGTCCACCTTAAGTTTTGCAAGCGATTGTTAAAGGTTAAAATAAATACTTGTAATGCAATTACATATAGTGAGTTGGGACGTTACCCACTGTTTATTAGTAGATATATTAGAATGATTAAATACTGGCTGAAAATTGCTAGCTCAAACAATATTATTGTTAAAACTATTTATTCCCAATCTGTTATTGATAGTTATAACGGACATTTAAATTGGGCAGCAAATATAAGAAAGTTGTTAGCTGATTATGGATTTGCATATGTATTTGATAATGTTAGCAGTATCAATCTGGATTTATTTTTGAATGAGTTAAAAACCCGTATTATAGACACCTTTAAACAAGAAACGATGTCAAAAATTGACAACAGCTCAATGTTGTGTCAGTATAAATTGTGTAAATCAACACATTATTACGAGCCATATGTAGATATTTTATCAAAACGTTATTGCTTAGACATGAGTAGATTAAGATTAAATGGGTTTCCTCTCAGAATACAAACAGGAAGATATAATCGAATTCCACGAGAGGAAAGATATTGTACACTTTGTAATTCTACAGATATAGAGGACGAATACCATTTTGCCATCATTTGCAATTGTTATACTGACATCAGAAAAAAATATATTAGAAGATATTTCTATGTAAAACCGTCTGTCTATAAATTTACCCAGCTTTTAAATTCAACTAATAAATCAGATGTTTTTAATCTGTGTAAGTTTATTAAGGAAGCTATGAATGATAGAAATGCACTAACTTTCGTTATTAATTAACACACGGTTAACGTTCATCCTCCGATTTCCTACTTTCGAAATATGCATTGATTAGAATGAATTGTATATATTTATTTAACACTACGCTATGTCATGTTGATTGCATGTATTATATTGATACGTGTTGTAGACGATGTACTTGTACAAGTCTTAAATAAAATGTTCTGTTCTGTTCTGTTCTGATTAATGGACTAAAATTTTGGACACTGATTAACAACACTAGGAACAATTGACTAGCGTAATATTCCGTTTATATCAACGGTTTGTAATTAACGTTTCTTTAATCAACATGAATGTATCATTATAACGTTATTATGCGATTCATTGTTTATACAATTACATGGTATTTCTGTTGCTAGAACTTTATACATGTATATCAACACTACCGTGAAAACGTGAAAATTAATGGAGAATCTAAACAATCCAGTTATAAGAACTAAAAACAAACCTACCTGTAGTAAAAGAAGTCCTCATCCAACGCATGTATAGATATCCTCACAAGATTTAACAAATATTAACCTGACAACCTAACTGATAAGTATAAATAAGAACATGAAGCAGACAATCGATAACCAATAATCTAAAGCGGCTCATTTAAACTTCCTAGTTCGCACGCAGTTGTATTACTGTAAAACCGGTTTTATTTATTCCATAACGTCTACATACGTTCTATAAATAGCGGTCAAGTACCTAAAAACTAAGACTGTTCACTAAGAAAAAAGTGTTCTTTTTTTGCCATATATGCGACAACGACATATAGCTTAAAGGTTAATTTAAAAAAAAGTAATTCTAACTTTATACTCGCTGATTTTTCTATAGACAAAGAACAAAATCATCGTTATTAAACTGCCCAATAAACAACGCCAAACGTTGACCCGATACTTAGCGCAACATATGTACTAAAATGTAGTTCTCATATCAAATGCAAAAATATTTGTCAAATCATGTTAGAATCGAAATAATTTTCGCAGTATCGTTGTTTATCGGTCAATAAACAACTCTTTGTCGTTCTGATGGTTAGCCCTCGTGGTTTAATTTCTACACATCAGAAGCCCAAATCGTTGTTAATTGGCCGATAAATAAAGATAAATCGAAAATTGTTTTTTAAATAAAATACCTTTAAAATCAAAGTTCTTCAAGCGAACAATACCTGGTGTAAATACGTATATAAATGCAGGACAGCTTGTGAGCATTTTGTGTAACCTCAAAATTACTTCAAATTTACCTCACTGCTACTTCCCAAATTAACCTCAGTGCGGTTTCCAAAATGAATCCCAGTGCGTCTTTCCATATTAAAAATAATATCAGTGCGGCGTTTCTAATTAACGTCTGTGTGGCTTTTCAAATTAACATCGGATTCACTTCCAAATTAACCTCAGTGCGACATTTCAAGTAACCTCGGTGCGACTTTCCAAATTAACCCCAGTGCGACTTACCAAATTAATCTCAGTGCGACTTTCCAAATAAACCTCAGTGCAACTTACCAAATAAACTTCAGTGCGTCTTTCCAAAATAAACCTCAGTGCGACTTTCTAAATTAACCCTAGGGCGATGTTCTATATTAACCTCAATGCGACTTACCAAAATAACTTCAGTGCGAAGTTCCAAATTAACCTTAGTGCTATTTCCCAAATTAACCTTTTGGCTACTTCCCAAATGAACCTCCGCGTGACTTTCAAATTAACCTCAGCGTGACTTTCAAATTAACCTCATTACGACTTTCCACATTAACCTCAGCGCGATTTTCCAAAGTAACTTTACAGCGACTTAAAGTACATGTAGTAATACTATACTTAGTAGCTAGCATGTATATACATGTACGTACTTGTGTTTTATATAACTACATATATATACATATAAACAGTTGACTGGATTATATTCATTTGAAGAGTAAAAACTGTGAATTTGAAGTAGATTTTTGAAATATGAGCAGTGGTAGATATAAAATAGCACAATAGAGATGATTTTTTTATATATAAAATCCAGAATTAAGGTGGAAGGAAATTTTTTAATCACCCTGGCCGAAAACGCATTTTATATGATATGTGATATATGATATATATTGCTATACACTTGTTCTACTGTACAGTACAAATCGATTACAAGTCAAAATGAAAACAAAAATAAAAGCCTGTTTACATACTCGTTTACGCATATGGTGTGATCTGGTGCCATATTCCAGAAACAACTAAAGTTTATCTTAAAATATTTTTACTTATAAAGTTCCAATTTGTGTAAGGTTATATTTAAAAAGATACACATGAAGTAATGAATCCAATGGCAGTTAAGTAAATATTAGTTAAAGATAAGTTGATAATTATAGGACAGTTAGCAAAATTTCATTTATACACGGAATAAAATGCTTAAAAATGACGCTTTTATGGCTTAAGATTTCACGTAAGATGTTTCTGGAATACCACCCCTGATATCAAGTACTGTGTCTCGAATTCTAGAAACGTCATAAGTAATAATTTATCCGAAACCTTAAATTCGCCATTGTATTAAGTAGTGTTTACTTCGTGTTTACATTACATTATTTTAAATATTTATGAATCAATAGCTATATTGTAAACCTCTGATTATTTTACTGTAAGGGTTTCCATTTTTTTGGGTACGTAAACGTATAAATTTTGAACTTAAAGTGACAGTATGTTATGATAAATTAAATTTGTTTCTGGAATACGATCACAGTCCTGATTGTAATATCCGTCGGTCGCGCGGTTTCCTCGTGCTTGGTAGTTTCGACCGATGCGGAACTCGAACTCTGAATATGCATGTATAAATGTCAAACTGCGCACGAGGAAAACGTGAAATTACACAGAAAATTCATCTAGTCAGAAACCAGTCGCTATGATCCAAAACTAAGTAACGGGTAAAAATAAAATGAACAAAAATAAATTAAAATAAATAAAATTAGATCTGAAAGGTGTTCTTGTTTGTAAGAAATATATGCACGTATCACATGGACTGATATACGGAGATTTCATTAATTAGCATTCATTATTTTGTGCCCGTTGAGAAATTTGTACATGTGACACTATTGTGTAAGTTAATGTAATTCGCTTTCACCAGTTCGTTTTTAACTGTAACACATTTACTTCGGGCGTTTTCCTCGTGGATTTCGAATAGTATTCACTTGAGGTTTTACTCGCAACGGATTGGTTTAAAATTTGCATCGATGATTTTGATTGGGTTCTGAATGCTAAGACGTAGATTTTGATTGGTCGATGTTCACTGCGCATGAAAACATTGAAAAGGGCGAGAAACGCACTAATTTTTGCGTAGTTCTCGAGAATAATGGATGTCATACAACCCACAGATTGAACTATTTCAGCACAAAACGCTAGACATGTGGATATAAAGACCTATTGTGCATATGTAAGTTGAAATTATTTTAATATTCTTCTTTTTTTTATTATATAAAAGCCCTTGTATTAAACTCATACTGTTTTTGTGTTTTGTGTCACGCGATAAACAAGATGCAAACTTCATTCATCTCCTTTAGACGCTTTCTGCCGGTTCCAGTATTTGACAGCTTTCATCGATCTCGTGCAGACGCATCCATCGCTTCCACGGTGCACCAATGTATCGTGACGATTGCGGGAACGAGCCCGGTTGCTATTGGATACCAGATAAGTCATAATTACATCAAGTGTTAAAGTAATGTGTAAGTCCAGTTTTGAATATAAAAAAACAACCCATCGGAATTAATTCGAAAGTGTGAAGTCTTTTTCAGCGTCTAATGTAATAATCCCTTAGTTTAATAGTATTTATTAAAGCTGGGCTGTACAGAAAGACATATACTTATTGAGCCATTGTTTTAGTCCGTTTCCTGGGTAGAACCAGTACTCGATGTCTTTTGAGAAACATCACGAAAACTCTTGCCGAGTAGGGATCGAACTCAACGACTTCCAAAACGCAATGCGGACATCATATCCATTACACCTCTGCGACCTCTATTTAGCCATTAAATATTCACACTCTTAATTGACATAGTGTACAAAAATGGCAACTATGACTCAACATTCGGTATTGGGAGGTAAAAAGCATTTGTTTTTGTTTTTATAAATGGACGACATGATGTGTTTTATCAGGAATAAAGCTGGTGTTTTAACTGTATTTATTTTATGAACGGAAAAGAGGAGTGTTTGTTTCGGTGAATTCTCAAGCCAAGGCCCGACCAAGTCAGGCGACAAGATGGAAAGGGCGCCCCCAACCTGCCGTCTGGCTTGTCAGGGTATGACCTGGGAGTTCAAAGGAATAAATACGAGTCTTGTCTGATAATGAAAACATTCGGGATGACAAAATATTTAGATGCTTGTGTCCAATGTTGTAGTTGCCGTTTTCTGTAATAATAATAATAAATGGTAGATTAATGTTCTATAGAAATGCGCACCATGCAGTATAAAACAACACCGTGGCATGCAATAAAATCAATTTTACATTTATTGTTTTTATTTCAGCGAGATAACTGAAGTGTTGTCCAAATGATTGATATGCTACAGAACCTGTTTCTCCGAGCCCGATTCCGACGACTATCCCAAGCTCTGTTTTTCTCCACGCAGGCGACAATCTATGTTCGATGCAGACTACAGCCAAACTTCGATGCCGACGATAACTCAAGGTAAGTTTTAATTTTTTCGATAATGGTGATGAAAATTTATTTTCAGAGATTCATGCCGAAAACCAGACCTTGATGAAGACAACAACAAGAGACCTTTGCAAACAAGAACCAGAGCTTGTTGCAGACGACAATGGCTGGCGACGATACTCCAAGCTAAGTTTTATTTTTGTATGCCGTTTATAAGAATTTCAGAGTCGTAACTGCTGACAACACGAGTTCTTTGCCGACAAGAACTGGAAGCTAAAGCCGACGACAATCCAAGCTAAACAGGAATAAATGCCGTGATTTCCGTAAGATGAACTTTATATTTCTGATGAGTTCATGTTTAGCTACAGTAATTATAATAACTTCAAGTGGTTCGATAATTTTTTTAAATATGTACAGAGAGACGAACAAATGAATAAAAAAGTTCTTTCGAACGCCATCCGGGAGATTTTTAGTGGTTCTTTAAAACATTAAAATGTAATTGGAGAAATAATATCACAATGATGAATAACGAAAGAATATATGCTGGCGATAATATTTTTAGCTCGACTATTCGAATAATAGGTGAGCTTTCCTACTCGCCTCGAAGTCGGCGTCCGCGTCTGAATTTGGTGAACGTTTGTGTTGTAACTGCACAAGCTATCTTGAAACTTGGAATATTCCTTAGTCATCAACTCCGGTGTCAGGAGCAACAACATTCCCCATAACTGTGTTTTGTATTTTGACAGTTATGCCCCTTTTTCACATATTTTCTGGTTAAAGTTTATATTCAAAAGTTGTGTAACTTCAAAACTACAAAAGTTATTCGCTTGAAAATTGTAATATACTTTTGACATCAACTCCAGTGTCAGGGGGCAACATTTCCCACAACTCTGTTATGTATTTTGTTAGATTTGTGCCCCTATTTCGCATAGATTTTCTGGTTAAAGTTTATTTTCAAAAGTTGTGTAACTTAAACACTACATATTATGTTATTCACTTGAAACTTGAAATATACCCTTGTCATCAACTCCAATGTCAGGGGCAACGTTTCCCATAACTCTGTTTTGTATTTTGACAGATTTATGTCCCTTCTTCACAGAGATTTTCTGGTTAAAGTTTATATTCAAAAGTTGTGTAACTTCAAAACTACATAAATTATTCACTTGAAACTTGGAACTAACATTTTGTCATCTGCTCCAGTATCAGGGGCAACATTCACCATAACTGTTTTGTATTTTGTAATTGACTTTTTGCATAGATTTTCTGGTTAAACTTTAAATTCAGAAGTCTTGTACTCGGTAGCTTGAAAATTAAATAAGTTATTCACTTGAAACTTGGGATGCACCTTCGTCATCGACTCCAACATCAAGTGCAACATTCCCCATAACTCAGTTTTGTATTTTGCAAGAGTTATGCCCTTTTTCACATATATTTTTAGTTTCTATTTTTATTCAAATGTTTCGTATCTTCCAAACTTCATAGGTTCAACAATCCCAAATAAACTACATACGGTTTTCACTTAAAACTTGGAAGAATTTGATGAATAATTGCCCTATTATAAACTCAGTTTTGTATTTAAAAAAAATTGTGCCCCTTCCACTTTCCAAAATATGCACCAACTGAAATACTTCGAATAGTCGAGCGCGCTGTCCTCTGACAGCTCTTGTTATATTTAAAAAAGTGATCTTAATGTACAGACTGTTCTATTTTCAAACAATTTCAGCAATTTTAGCAGCCAGTGTTGTAGTATATACAATGGAGTCGCAGACGACAACACAAGCTAGATGGCGACCATGACGCATGCGCGGGAAACAAATGGATGTCAACCTAAACTGATTTAACGAGCATGGACGTAATCAGGATAAAAGCAGTGATTTGCGTAAGATCAACCGTTCTGTTAATTTCATTGTTTTGGTTGTACTCATTATGTTTTTTTAGTTTAGTTTAAACCCATTTATTTGAACTTTACTGTGTCGAAAGCCTGAGCTTATAGAGACACTTTCAAGTTTGTCTTCTGGGTAGAACCAGTACTTGGTGCCTTTTTTAGAAAGTTTTTTTTCAAACGCTCCTCGGATAGGGATCAAACTAGCGACCAGATCGAAAGCCGGACACCATGTCTATTAAAACACTGACATTTTAAATGGTTCGTTAAAACTTTAAAATGCATATAGAGAGATAATAACATAACGATTTATAACGACATTAAACGTTATTTTTATTGTGTAATATTTTCCTGTTAATATTCAAAATTGTTTTATTTTAATATAATTTCAGCATTTTAGAAGCTAGTGAAGAATAGTACAGCAGCAGACGACAACGCGAGCTAAATGACGACCATGACGCATGCGCAGGAAACAGATTCAACGAGAATTGTCGTAATGTTTTTTGTTTTGTTGTCAATAATAAGAATAATAGACGGGATTTGCGACATATCAACTTAATAATTCTTTTGATGTCATGCTATAGCTACAATAATTATGAAAGTTTTAGTTTAGTTTAGCTCGATTATGTTGAAAGCCTGAGGCTTATTGGGTCACTTTCTAGTCCGTTATCTTCGTACAGGGTGTTTCAAAATATATGTTACACTTTCAAAGCTATGTATTGCAAATAAAAAGAATCAAATTGATCATATATTATATGTCATATTAAAGTACATAAAGTGTGTTTTTTTCTCCATCGCTGTTGTTTGGGAAAACGTTGACGTCATTTGTGACGTCATCAAACGTTGATATTTTTCCAACATGGCGCTGTTCACGGAAGTGTAAGGACATTTTAAAGTTGTATTTTGAAAGAAAATTTGTAATTTTTGTAATAAGAAGAATTCAAACAAAAATGTATCCAAAGGAAAAGACAATAAGCAGAATGCAAGTAAACAGAATAATAAAGAAATTTGATGCCACAGGATCAGTACTGGATCAAAGGTGCAATAACCAGGGACGTCCCCGGACAGCGCGTAGTCCAGAAAATGTTGGGGAGATTAAAGACGTTATCAAATACACACGAAAAGCTCTTAATTCAAAAGTTATTGCCAGCACCTCGTCGAAAAAAAATTGAACTAGAAAAATATGCTTCCAGCAGGATGGTGCGACACCGCACACAACGTTTGGCGTTTTAAATTGGTTGCAAAAGGTTTGATTCAACAGTGATCTCGTTGAAAACAGATCGACAATGGCCCGCTCATGCGCCGGACCGAAGCCCATTGGATTTTTGTGTGTGTACAGAGTCCGGTCTATGTCTACAGAGGATCTTAATGCGTAAATAACTCATGAAATGAAACTGATAACAACTCAGGCGTGCAGATCTGTGATAGCCAATTTGATGAATAAACTGCTCGCAGTGAGACGTCAAAATGGACGTAATTTAGAACACCTGATGTAAAAAGATGTACATTTTAAAGGGCTGGCCGCTCTTAAATTGCTTTGTTATGTAACCCTACATACAGTACGTGCTATTTAACTGTATTCGTGGACCTATTACATGGTATACATTTTGATGTGTTATTTTTATCAATAATATATTTTAAACAGGTTTGAAAGTGTGACATATATTATGAAACACCCTGTAGAACCATTACATGGTGTCTTTTTGAGAAAGTTTGTTCGAACGCCTCCCACTCGCATGGCGCACACCATATAAACTACGCCACTGAGATTTCAAGATGTTTGTTAAAACTAAAAATGTATATTAGAGATAACGAAAATAACGATGAATAAAGAAATATTATACCATATTTTCATAGTTTTTTGTTTTTCGGTATTCAGTAATTGTGATATCACTGGTGGGCGGAGTAGCGTGCGTATAAATAAAAATTTTACCGCAATATACCGCACGCTAAATATGGTATAAAACACTTATAGCATACTTTGACCTCAATATGTAAATTACTTAACCTCGCCCTTTGGGCTCGTTAAATAACTAACATATTTCGGTCAAAGTGTGCTATACAACCATTACATATACGCTGTCAATAAAACTAGTTTAAATTTTATTATTTTGCTCTTTATGTGAAATATGTGTTCTGTTTAAAAAAAATCAGTTTTAGTAGTATTTCGTAGCAGCCGAGACCATAAGGCTAGCTGACGACAATGATGCATTCGCGGGAAACAAACGGAGGACAACATCAACCGATTTAAAGCGCATGGACGTATCCGACGTAATGTTTTTGTTTTATTTTGAATTCTAACAGGATACTCGCAAACTTTTTGTATAGACAAAGAACAAAAATATCGTTATACTACTCAATAAACAACGCAAAAAGTAGTCCCGATTCTGAGCTGTGCATTGTAAAAGGTAGTTCCAATTACAATCGCAAAATATATGTCAGATCATGTTAGAATCGAATTAATTTACGCATTAGCGTTTTTTTATCGGCCAATAAACACCTCTTTGTCATTCTGATCAACTCGGGCCAACGCCCTTGTGGTTTAATTCTTACACATAACTCCAAATCGTTGTTTATTGGAATTTTAAACGACATTTTCTGGTTAATGCCAGTACTTTGGTTTCTTTTTGAGAAAGTACATTTGAACTCTTCCCAGGGGAGGGATCGAACTCCTGACCTCCTTACTGCAAGGCGGACACCATATCAACTACACCACTGTCACACCACTTAGATGTAAAGTGATTTGTTAAAACATTCACTAAAATATATAGAGAGATATTAATTGCAAAACGTTGAATAACGAACAAGTATAGGCTGGCGATAAAAACAGTTTTATTCTCTTTAATAATGTGAAATATATGTTCCATTTTGAATTTATTATCTAATATTTCAGCAATATTAGTAGTCTTTAGTAGGACAACCCCCAGCTAGCGGACGACGATGATGCAGGAGCAAGAAACCGATGAAGGGCAACATGAACAGAGCATGGACGTAAAGTTTTGTTTTATTTTAAATTATAAGAATAAGGGCTGTGATTTTGATAAGATATATAACTTAATTTCCTCAATATACATAACGAGCTTAACAAATTACAAAAGATATATTTACAATATTAACAACAAACTATACACTATACGATTTAAATATACACAGTATCTTGCACATTTCGGTAGTGTACAAGACAGTCAATATGGAAATTATAAACAACAGGTAATATATTTTGATAAATACTTGTCGATTTCGAGTTGCTTATCTGTAAATACCGGTAAACAACGATTCTGAGTTCAGATGCGTGGACATTTAACGAGAGCGTTAATATACGCGCATGAGAACGCGTTTATTTATTTATTTGTTATATTATTTTTTATTTTATTGTTGATTATTTCGGTTTTAATATGACCTAACAAAATATTCTGCAATTGCAATGCGAACTTTATTTTACAGTTTCGGAACTACTTTTTCGAGTTGTTTATCGGCAGTTTCTTTATTTGCTTGTCATGTTCGAATAGAACACAAACTATAAGGAAGCAAATGGTTCATAATAAACCAGTAGATAATTGCATTTCATTTGAGAATAAGACCAGACGAAGAAGACATATAATATTATGTATGCCCCAAACATCACGCGACATTGCTTACATATCAAAACAGATTCATATTCTAGATGCGAATTTTGTAAATATTTTCCTCTCAACCTGAAAATATTTCATGTCGACAGCCGGCGCTCCATCCACTGCCGCCACTTACTCGGTGCGCATGCACAGGAGACTGTTCAAGGACCACAGCGACACAGCAGAAACCAAGAGACCCAAAGAGCATCAATGGTATTTTTTTCACATGTTTCACAAAGTGGGCATATTAAAATCGAACCCTCCGTCCGGGCAACGTTAAGCTTAGTATAAAGTCAAATATATTGAATACTATCATGGTTTTAAGGTGAAACTTAGAAAACTCCATGTGAGCTTTTGTGATCACCTTTGGTCCGTCGTGCGTCGTCAGTCGTCCGTCAACATTAACATTCAAACAACATCTCCCCCTAAACTGCTGGGCAGATTTTCACCAAGCTTCATAGAAATGATCCTTGGGTGACCCTCTTTCGAAATTGTTCAAATCGTTTCGGTCCGTTGCATATGTAGGTCACCAGAGCTAAAAATAGATTTAAAAAGTGAAAACTTTTATGAAACTGCATGGCTGAGAGCTTTCATATTTGGTATTTGGCATTCTCTAGTGGTCCTCTACAAATATTGTTCAAATGATGCCCCTGGGGTCAAAACGGGCCACGTACCGGGGGTCACATTGTTTATATAGACTTGAATGCTGACAAACTGACAAACTTGCTCGAAGCATGGTTTTTGAGAGAGTGTGTAGACGAAAATACGACAACATTATCTATGAAATTAGTGTCTTTTAAAAGTATGTCTATGGTAGAAATAGTATATTAAAGGACAGGACCGTAGCGCGTTTAACCTTTCAGTATTTTGCATGCAAATTAGCATATGGACGCGGTTTGAAACACAGCACAGAAATTGACACATAGAGATTTTAAGTACATTTTCATGTTTAAGATGGGTAAATGTGTAGGAACATACAAGAGGCCACTGTTCTGAGTAATATAATGTTGCCCTACTCAATTTTTTGTGTGTGTTGTACATTCTATGTACATGTTTGTATGTAAAATAGGTGAATTATCAATGGTGTCACACTAAACTTAAATCTTGCATTTTCTACTGTGCGTGAGCAGCCAGGCAATGTAAATTATGCCTGCTGCAATGAATGTGCATCATGTCTGTATACTGGAGTACTAAACAATTGATTTGCAATATCTTACAGTCTGGGTAGCTGGTGTTGTGATTATGGCTAGGAAATATTATTTCGACAACGGTCAAAGACCATTCTTTCAAAAGAAGTTGAATGGTCCTGAAAAGGACCTTTGAGTTGCGGTGTGTAAGACACTTAGAAAGCCTTTACTGCTTTTTTGGTGTCTTTGCCTTCTTTGGTGCCTTAGCCTTCTTTGGTGACTTTGCGGCAGCCTTCTTGGGCTTAGCAGCAGCCTTCTTGGGTGTCTTGGCCTTCTTTGGCTTGGCAGCGGCCTTCTTGGCAGCGGTCTTCTTGGCTGCAGGCTTCTTGGCGGATGCCTTCTTCGGTGTCTTGGCCTTCTTAGGTGCCTTGGCCTTCTTTGGCTTGGCAGCCTTAGGCTTGGCAGCCTTCTTTGCGGCCTTCTTGACCTCTCCCAGCTTGAAGGATCCAGATGCACCGGTTCCCTTAGACTGCTTGATGGCTCCGCTCTTGACGCCAGCCTTCAGGACTAGTTTCAGATGGGCGTTGATGGCAGCGTCGTTGTCCCCGACCTTGTAGTTGGCCTGGATGTACTTCAGAATAGCCTGCCTGTCTGGAGGAGCCAGATCTCTCTTTCAGGACACCAAGTGCGGCAGCAATCATCTCGTTGTACTTGGGATGAGTTGCAGGCTTCTTGGGCTTGGGAGCCTTCTTCACCTTGGCGGCGGTTTCAGCCATTTCGATGTTAGGAGAATGATGAAAAACTGCCTGCATAAGTCTTTATATGTTAAGTAGGTCACCAGCGTATTTTGAACGCGCGGACGTGATAGAGATACAAGCAGGTGCGCGTTGAAATTTTCTGCTGCTGTGTTTCTTCTCGGTAGTATTATTACATTTTGTTATGTTACCCGGGGCCGAAATTGATGCCAAATGATATCGTTACATAGGTTAAAGATATGGCGTTGAGGATTAAACAGTTAAATGACACTGGATATTAAAATGTATAGCAAAATTTGAAGTCTAAGTGACACATGTAGCCCAAAAAGTACGGTATGCGGGCATTAATCTCCGAAAAGAACGTCAACACACTGTCCTCGTGTTTTTAGTATCGAGTAGTTTGTAACCAAAGTTGAAATTGACCTGTATTTCATGATGTTACACATGTGTACATAAAATTATTCGAGAATGTCTAGCCTTCATTGAGTTATTATCCGGAAATCGTGTTTTTGAGGATTTTCGTCAAAAAGGGGCCATAACTCTTTCAACATTTAGTGGTTTGTAACTTATTCTGAATTTGACCTGTATTTTATGATGTTACACATGTGTACCAAAAATTATTTGAATATGTCAAGCCTTTTTTGAGTTATCATCCTGAAACCAAAAACCAACTGACTGACAAACCGACGGACCAACAGACCGACAAGCTCACTTCTATATAATTCCCCTAAACTTTGTTTGTGGGGATATAAAAACAATGGTGTCTCTTTCAGCTTTTAATGCCTGCATGTAGTATAAATGATAACGATTGATGCTTTGTTTTCTAATCTAAAAAAGCTTATAGAATAAAAAAAAATTGAAGCAAAGAGAAAATGGGGTTGAGCGTTGCGGCCGATTTGGTTGCCGCCAAGATTTGGGGCGTTGCAGCTGGTTTCAGGTATGTAGGGTCAAGTGGATTTCGGGGAGGTGGGGCCGAGAATTGCTGCCGATTTCTGGCAGATGGTGTCAAGCATTGCGGCCGATTTGATCGCCGCTGGGATTTATAGTATTGGGGCCGTTTTTGGGCCGGTGGGGTCGATCATTACGGCCGTTTTCTGGCATGAGGGGTCAAGCGTTGCAGCCCATTTTTGGCAGGTGGGGTCAATTGATTTCAGGGAGGTAGAGTCTAAAGATGCAGCTGATTTTGAGGTGGGGGTCAAACGGAGAGGACGGTTGTGTCGGTGAGTGGAGGGGGGCTAAGGATGCAGATCTGAACAATCACAGATCTCGGCAGGGGTGGGTGTTCAAGATTTTTTTTTGCGGGGTAAGAGTGTCAGAGATGCGGCCATGCCATCATTATATCCTGCGGGAAACCCTGCAAGTAAGAATGAAATGCTCTTAGAACATTACAATTTCAAAAATATTGTTTATTCTTAGTCTTTAGTCTAAGAACATATTGGGGAATATGGGCTATGGTTTGACAGTACATTCCAGCCTCGGTCACCCATTCCCAAAACAAGAGGGCCATGATGGCCCTAGGTCGCTCACTTAAGTTTAAGGCATCATAATGGCTAATAACAAGAGAGCAAAATGGCACTGAACTCCTTACCAGAGTATAAAAATCTGGGCCTTGCATGTTCGGAAGTTTTTTTAGTCTATATAAATCATGTGGCCAGTTTTTACCCCAGTGGCATAATTTGAAGAAAAAATTGTAGTGGACCACTATTCAATGTTACATACCAAATATGAAAGCACTGGGCCTTGCGGTTTCAGAGGAGATTTTTAAAGTCATTTTGCTATTTAAATGTAATAACCATGTGACCCCAGGGGCATCATTGGAACAACCTTTGTAGAGGACCACTCCACAATGTTTCACGCAAAATATCAAACCTCTGGGCCTTACAGTTTCAACAAGGAAGATTTTTAAAGCTCACTTGCCATATAAGTCTATATAAACCATGTGACCCCCGGGTGTGCCCAGTTTTGACCCCAGGAGCATCATTTGAACAATCTTTGTAGAGGACCACCATACAATGTTACATGCCAAATATGAAACCTCTGGGCTTTGCAGTTTCAGAGGAGAAGATATTTAAAGTCATTTTGCTATTTAAGTATATATAAACCATGTGACCCTGGGGTGTGCACAGTTTTGACCCCAGGGGCATCATTTTAATAATCTTTGTAGAGGACCACTACCGTAAATACTCAGTCATAAGTCGAGATTTTAAGTCTCTTAAACCTTGGTTATAAAGTACATTCGACGTTCACAATAAAACATAACATATTCTATTTAAATATTTTTTTGTCAAATGCATTTTATTTCTTACCTGCACATTTGCTAATCAACACAATATAATCCATTCA
Organism: Congeria kusceri; assembly: GCA_027627225.1. Classification (NCBI taxonomy): domain Eukaryota; kingdom Metazoa; phylum Mollusca; class Bivalvia; order Myida; family Dreissenidae; genus Congeria; species Congeria kusceri. The sequence goes on along the minus strand of CM051034.1, from coordinate 2,364,144 downwards.
TAATTATCAAAGTTTGGCCTTTCAATAATAACCAACAATTAAGACAAAGCATTTTCAAGCAAAGACAAGGCATTTTCTGCAGAGACTGTACTGTATATACATTCTTATAAGGGCATACTTTGGCCAATTTACAGATGTTGTTTTATGACCATTCTAACTTGACTTATGGAATGGTTATTATTAGAAATACGTTTCTGGAATATATTTAAACTTCTTGACTTATGAGACCTCTACACTTCAAGTTTTGACCCCAGGGGCATTATTTGAACAATCTTTGTAGAGGACCACTATACAATGTTTCATACCAAATATGAAAACTCTGGGCCTTGCAGTTTCAAATGAGATTTTTAAAGTCAATTTGCTATTTAAGTTTATGTAAACCATGTGACGCCCGGGGTTTGGCCAATTTTAAACCCAAGGGCATCATTTTTGCAATCTTTGTAAAGGACCACTATACAATGTTCCCAACTAAATATGAAACCTTGACAATGTTATCCGGCGCGTACGAATACCTATTGACGGTATATCACAGTCACGTGATCAACTGCCGGATATCAACAAGTTTATACGGTCACCGCTTTATTAGGTCACTGTTTGGGTTAGTAGCAGGATAAATCATGTAACCCCACTATACAATGTTACATACCAAATATAAAACCTCTGGGCATTGCGGTTTCAGAGATGATTTTTAAAGTGAGGCCTAAAATAAAATATTGTTTGTTTCCTTCCCGCGACCGACCCAGCAAAATCGCAGCGCCCCAAAAAAATTTATAGACCAAAGAAAACTATTTTATTTTATTTGTTTGTAAAAATGCGGGGTGCGAATCCTATAAAAAAAATCCAATAGCTTGTGCAAATCTTACTTTCAAAAGACGCTTATAAAATGACTTTAAACGGACAGTTCTCAGTAACGCGTATTTTGACGCTAGCTTTTACGAAAAGGACGCCATAACATTCAGTGTCAGATTCTAGAGTGCAACTATTTCCGCTCGCATATGCATGCTTTTTTAAAGACAACAAACGCCCACCGGGCAAAAGTCATTTTGCTAAGTCAATATATAACATGTACCGGGTAACCACCGGGATGTGGCCAATTTTGACCCCAGGAGCATCATTTGAACAATCTTTGTAGAAAACCACTACATAATGTTACATACCAAATATGAAACCTTGCGGTTTCAGAGAAGATTTGTAAAGTCATTTTGCTATTTGAGTCTTTATAAACCATGTGACCCTATGGATGCGGCCAGTTTTGACCCCAGGGGCATTATTTGAACAATCTTTGTAGAGGACCACTAGAGGATGTCACAGGTCAAATATGAAAGCTCTAAGCCTTGCAGTTTTATGGGAGATTTTTAAGTTTTCACTTTTTAAATCTATTTTTAGCTTTGGTGACCTACATATGCAGCGGACTGGAAAGATTTGAACATCTTTGAAAGAGATCCACCTAAGGATCATTCCCGTGAAGTTTGGTGAAAATCAGTTTAGGAGGAGATGTTGTTTAAATGAAAAGTTGACGACGCACACACACACACATGACAGACAACGTGCGATCACAAAAGCTCACCATGAGCACTTTGTGCTCAGGTGAGCTAAAAACAATGGGCAACAACTCTGTAAATATAGAAGAATTAATTATGGTCCTTAAACACTGCACTTCCTCTCAACGTCCTCTATCAATATATGTGACTTTATATAAAATCCCTTTATTACTAATCGGGCTATGCTCTACACCAAAAAAATTCATTACGGGCAATAACTTTATAAATATTGGAAAGAGTTATGGTCCTTGCACTTCCCTTCATTGTTATCTATCATTATATGTAGTTTCATTTGAATCCCTTCAATACTAAAGGAGTAATGCTCCGCACAAAAAAGTTAAACAAAGTGCAATAATATTAAAGAAATAATTATCGTCCTTGTACTCTGCATTTACACTCATTGTCCACTACCATTCTATGACATTTAACTGAATCAATTCAATACTAATTGTAGTATGCTCTGCACAAGAAACTAAAGGCTTCCCACAAGAAAATTAAACAACGGGCAATAACTCCATAATTTTTGAAGAAAGAGTTGTGGTCCTTGCACTCTGCACTTCCTCTCAATTTCCTTTATCGCTATATGAAGTTTCATTTGAATCCCTTCAATACTAATGGAGTTATGATCTGCACATGAAAATTAAACGAAGGGAAATAACTCCGTAAACTCTCATTGTCCTCTATCATAATATGAATTTTCATTTGAATCCCTTTCATGCTAATGGATTTTAGAAAAATAATGCTTCATATAAGGGCAATAACTCTGTAAATATTGAAGAAAGAGTTGTGGTCCTTGTGCTATGCACTTCATTTCATTGTCCTCTATCATTATATGAATTGTAATCTGAATCCATTCATTACTAATGGAATTATGCTCTGCACATGAAGCGTGACGGAGAGACAGGAAGACAGATGGACGATGTAATTATATATACATGCATCACGTCTGGCGTATAGCATGTGTGTTGTGCATGTTTGTGTGTGTTTGTCATTCGACAAAACTTTGACCGGTTTACCATGAATGCTTCCCAATTATGGATCCTTACAGCGATACAAATAATGAAAAAAAGTCAGGAATGTCAGGATTCTGTCTGGATGCTGTTAGGATACTGTCAGATCGATGCAAGAATCAGGATGCTGTCGGCGTTAAGTTGAGACGTTGTCGGGACACAATTGATCTTTTGATCAAAAATTGAAATTCGAGCCCCGAATCAGAATATTGTCCTGACTTTTGACACATTTTATTTTGGACACTGCCCCGCCCCATGGCAGCCATGTTTTTAAACAAATCAAAATGATTTCAAGGAATTCGGTAGAGGATCACCCAAGGACCAATTCTGTGAAAGTATTTTGAAATCCTGCCAGTGGTTTTAGACAACAAGATTTTAGAGTTTTCAACATAGTTATATAAGGAAAACTGGCCCGCCCCCCTGGCGGCCATATTTTTTAATGAATCAAAATAATTTCAAGGAATTTGGTAGAGAGTCACCTAAGGAACATTCCTATGAAATTATTTTGAAATCCAGCAAGTGGTTTCAGACAAGAATATTTTTAAAGTTTTCAATATAGCCATATAAGGAAAACAGCCCCGCCCCCTGGCGTCCATGTTGTTCAACAAATCAAAATGACGAAGGAATTTGGTAGAGGGTCGTCCAAGGAGCATTTCTAAAACTATTTCCAAATCCAGCCAGTGGTTTCTGACAAGAAGATTTTTTAAGTATTCCAGTTTTTAAGCCTTTGGTTGCCATGACAACCAGAGTTGTCGATATATTTTAATAAATTGGAAGGAATTTTTTTGGTAAAGGACCATCCCAGGAACATTACTGTTAATTTTGGTTTAAATCCCCTGACTGGTTCCAGAGAAGAAGTTGTTTGAAGTAAAATGTTGATGCCGGACGCCGGACAGACTGACCACAATAGCTCACCCTTGAGCACTTCGTGCTCAGATGAGCTAATAAAGCAAGTGATGCAGACTTTGTGTTGATTTCGCCGCTAACATATGGTGGTGGAAAAAATATGAAATCGCCAGGAATTGGAGCCAACATCGAGCACACCCCTTTACTTGATCACGTTATATCTTGCTTATGAATGTATAAAACAATATGAAATTTGGCGTGACTGCTAATGAACATCGAACAATGAGTTTGAAAATATTTAGATTTTTGGGAACAAAACTATAAATGAGACAAAACTGTTTAAACTCAAAAGTAGTCATTGATTTGACTTGAATGTCAACATTAAATCATATTTATTCGAAAAGTGTTAATGGTTTTTATGTGGTATCCTGTGCCAATGGTGTATTGCATCTGACATCTTTATATAATAAATTTTTATAAAAGAAAACAATATCAACAAATTAAGGTATATATACCAATAATTGTCTATAGTTGATCGTTTTTGCTGAACTTTTGCGGCTGGATCCGCTAGTAATAACTGGGGTATTGACAATAAAATCTGATACAACACTGCTAATTTAAATGGAGGATTGTTTCATAAAATATTTTATTTTCTAGCTTTTGGAGAATTATTGGATAAATAGACTTCAGTTGTTTCACTATCAAGATATCAAACTGTCATGCCAAACCAAAAATCCAGACCTGAATAATCTTGATGCAAATATAAATTGATCCCCACCCTCCAAAAATGCAAGAAAATGATGAATATATTTATAAATATTATTTACAGACAATTTAATGAAGCAAAACCAAAACAGGAAGCAAAAATTAAAAAGAGGAAACAAAAACTGCTAAGAACAAAATGTAACATGCACAAGTTATATTGAATCTAAATACCTATTCAATCAATATATTGTAACGGTATTAAATATTTCCATTTAAATACCTACACAATCAACATAATTATGTTCTGGGTATTTTCTATTTCCATTTAAGAGTGTTTTTTTGCCTCAGTCATAGTGTATTTTTTCCTTTGTTTATAGCTGGAACACAACCAGAAACCAGGCATGATATGTCTCTATATAAAAATTATATATAACACAAGTTTGAAAATCAAGCCAAGTTGTTTATCAACACAGATCTATTATAGTAACAAAATGGGAACCCATATTTCTCAGTCTTCATTTGAAGCTATTTTATTTTACCAATAATTTTTCTAAGAGAGAAGAAACCAGGGCCCATATTGATAAAGATTCTTAAGCCATTCTTAACTTAAGTTAAACATAAGTCAAAATTAGAATTTGTGTTTAAAACACTATGCTTTGGAACATTTGCATGACTAATACTAGATATTAATACATTTTGAATTGTATTGCAAATTATGTGTCAAAATCTTCCAGAAATGCATTACTTTGTCAGAAAATTCAATAAGTAAATATGAGAGTTTTCAGTTATTTCTTAATTTGTGACCAAGATTCTTTATAAATACCAGCCCTGAGGTACAAAATTTCATAGCAAAACCCAGGAGTGTAATAGTATTGGATCAATTGCATAAGGGTAAAGCAATGGCTTCACAGCCCAGGGGTTGCAGGTTCAAGTATCCACTACAGCCTAATCTAATAGTTAGTCTTTCGAATGGGACATTTAACCAAAGCACATGAGACATATAACTAAAGCACATGAGACATTTAACCAAAGCACATGAGACATTTAACCAAAGCACATGAGACATTTAACCAAAGCACATGAGACATTTAACCAAAGCACATGAGACATTTAACCAGAGCACATGAGACATTTAACCAGAGCACATGAGACATTTAACCACAGCACATGAGACATTTAACCACAGCACATGAGACATTTAACCAGAGCACATGAGACATTTAACTAAAGCAGATGAGACATTTAACCAGAGCACATGAGACATTTAACCAGAGCACATGAGACATTTAACCAGAGCACATGAGACATTTAACCAGAGCACATGAGACATTTAACCAAAGCAGATGAGACATTTAACTAAAGCAGATGAGACATTTAACCAAAGCACATGAGACATTTAACCAAAGCACATGAGACATTTAACTAAAGCAGATGAGACATTTAACCAAAGCACATGAGACATTTAACCAAAGCAGATGAGACATTTAACCAAAGCACATGAGACATTTAACCAAAGCACATGAGACATTTAACCAGAGCACAGGAGACATTTAACCAGAGCACATGAGACATTTAACCAAAGCACATGAGACATTTAACCAAAGCACATGAGACATTTAACCAAAGCACGAGACATTTAACCAAAGCACGAGACATTTAACCAGAGCACAGGAGACATTTAACCAGAGCACATGAGACATTTAACCAGAGCACAGGAGACATTTAACCAGAGCACAGGAGACATTTAACCAAAGCACATGAGACATTTAACCAAAGCAGATGAGACATTTGACCAAAGCACATGGGACATTTGACCAAAGCACATGGGACATTTAACCAAAGCACATGGGACATTTAACCAAAGCACATGAGACATTTAACCAAAGCAGATGAGACATTTAACCAAAGCACATGTGACATTTAACCAAAGCACATGAGACATTTAACCAAAAGCACATGGGACATTTAACCAAAGCACATGAGACATTTAACCAAAGCAGATGGGACATTTAACCAGAGCACATGAGACATTTAACCAGAGCACATGAGACATTTAACCAGAGCACATGAGACATTTAACCAGAGCACATGAGACATTTAACCAGAGCACATGAGACATTTAACTAAAGCAGATGAGACATTTAACCAGAGCACATGAGACATTTAACCAAAGCAGATGAGACATTTAACCAAAGCAGATGAGACATTTAACCAAAGCACATGAGACATTTAACCAAAGCACATGAGACATTTAACCAAAGCACATGAGACATTTAACCAGAGCAGATGAGACATTTAACCAGAGCACATGAGACATTTAACCAGAGCACAGGAGACATTTAACCAGAGCACATGAGACATTTAACCAGAGCACAGGAGACATTTAACCAGAGCACATGAGACATTTAACCAAAGCACATGAGACATTTAACCAAAGCACATGAGACATTTAACCAGAGCACAGGAGACATTTAACCAGAGCACAGGAGACATTTAACCAGAGAACAGGAGACATTTAACCAGAGCACAGGAGACATTTAACCACAGCACACGAGACATTTAACCAGAGCACATGAGACATTTAACCAAAGCACATGAGACATTTAACCAAAGCACATGAGACATTTAACCAAAGCAGATGAGACATTTACCCAAAGCAGATGAGACATTTGACCAAAGCACATGGGACATTTGACCAAAGCACATGAGACATTTAACCAAAGCACATGAGACATTTAACCAAAGCAGATGAGACATTTAACCAAAGCACATGGGACATTTAACCAAAGCACATGAGACATTTAACCAAAAGCACATGGGACATTTAACCAAAGCACATCAGACATTTAACCAAAGCACATCAGACATTTAACCAAAGCAGATGGGACATTTAACCAAAGACATTGAACATTTAACCAAAGCAGATGAGACATTTAACCAAAGCAGATGGGGCATTTAACAAAAGCACATGGGACATTTAACCAAAGCAGATGGACATTTAACCAAAGCAGATGGACATTTAACCAAAGCAGATGGACATTTAACCAAAGCAGATGAGACATTTAACCAAAGCACATGGGACATTTAACCAAAGCACATGAGACATTTAACCAAAGCAGATGAGACATTTAACCAAAGCACATGGGACATTTAATCAAAGCAGATGAGACATTTAACCAACGCACATGGGACATTTAACCAAAGCACATGGAACATTTAACCAAAGCACATAGGACATTTAACGAAAGCACATAAGCACATGAGACATTTAACGAAAGCACACGAGACATTTAACCAAAGCAGAATAGATATTTAACCAAAGCACATGAGACATTTAACCAAAGCAGATGAGACATTTAACCAAAGCACATGAGACATTTAACCAAAGCAGATGAGACATTTAACCAAAGCAGATGGGACATTTAATCAAAGCACAATGTAGAGGGTCTATTGAAAGGTCCCATTCCTAATTCATAATTTTTTGTTCCCAATAGGAATAATAATACCAAAATCTAGTGGCAAATTCAGAAATACATATGAAATGTGAATTTCAGTTGTAAATCATGAAAATGCTTGCATGTTTATGGTTAAACATCTTTAAAATATTTAAATAAAATTAATTAATCCGGGACAACACTTTATGCATATGCATTAAGTCCGGTTTTCCCACGACATGCCTCATATATTTTGCATACAGAACAACACCTGAAAAAAAAGAGAAAAATTCTAGGTGCTTTAATAGCAGGGTGCAAATTCTACTGAGTTGAGCTGGGAGATCAAGAATCAGCTAATATTGATCTTATCCTGCAGTTAATCCTTTGTAAACATGGGACCAGCTTATAATTTTGTAATTCTTATGTTAGTATTCTTTTTACGCTTTATCATTTATGAAGGATTTGCTATTACATTTAAAAATGTATTCAAAATGCCATTCAGAAGGAATCAGGGCTCAGCCTAGGGTAAAATTTTAGGGAGTAGTGACTTCTCCCTCAGGTCAATTTAGGGAGAAGTGGAGCCACTTTCAGGAGAAGTGTTTTCCAAAAAGCGCTAAATCATAATTTTGCTTGTTATTACCATCATCATCATCATCATAATAATCATCACCACAAATTAATAACAAAATATTTTCAAATTTTATTGCATAATTTTTCTCGCAATACACACAGCAAGGCCCAGAGGTTTCATATTTGGTATGCAACATTGCATAGTGGTTATCTACAAAGATTGTTCAAATGATGCCCCAGGGGTTAAAACTGGCAATACCCCGGTGGTCACATGGTTTATATAGACTGTTGATTTAATTCTAAATTTATCTGAATTTGATTGAAGCTCAAGCCTAAAGGTACCATTATTTTCTGGAACCTGTAAAAACTTGGTTGTCTTTAATTTCTACTCAATCCGTTTACCGTCTTAAACAAAACAATACATCAAACAGACACATTTTACAGACAATTCTCGAACGGCAATTCTCGAACCTGTTGCTCAGAAAATACCGACAACGTTAATTAACAACCATAACTGCCCCTTAAATCCTGCTAATTGCTTGTTATTGACATCTTATCCATGTAATTGCACCGTCTGTACACAGAGAATGATGTCACAAATGTATCAGCGAAGTGCAAATAAGCTGTGTGGATAAATGCCGATTACGCCGACTGGTCAGTCATATTGCAAAGCATAGGTATACTATGCGTTTTAATTGGCTAGTATCAATTTTACTGTGCGATGAAACTCCGCCTACAAGGCGGGGCTACACGGTGACTGATTGCGGCTAAGGAATAACTGTAAGAATCTTAGAATGAAATGCATAAGTCAGCACAATAATGAAAGAAAGTTCTGGGTGCAAGGTGAAGGTCATACACGTATGGCTAGAAAAGAATCGGTACATCTGTACTCATTGACCACAAAGTCAGTAAAAACCGAAAAATACTCGTTTACACTAAACGTGTGTGTCTAGGATTTTATCGTGGCGGGCAATTAAAGCGGGAGATTTTCTCGTGGCGGGCAATTAAAGCGGGAGATTTTATCGTGGCGGGCAATTAAAGCGGGAGATTTTATCGTGGCGGGCGACTAAAGCGGGAAACATATCATAAAGCAGCGGTAAGTACCTGTACAATATATTATTAATTGTCAAAAACATCCGACGGTGACATTTCAATTAAAAAAACAGATTATCTTAGCATGGCTACATGATTTTTTGGGGATGTTTTGATCATAAATCCCAATATATTTCCTAGAAGTTACATGTTTTCTGATTACAAAATTGAAATGAGCATGAAATATCTTACTTGGAAGTGAAGTTATGACAATTTTTGAACTGCACCCGTGAAAGTGCAATAAAACGTTATAAAAGAAAAAAAACATGAAAAGTCAGCCAAACTATGAATTTGTGTTTATAAAGCTAAAAGCTATGGGGGGGGGGGGGGGGGGGATGTATTTTATAAATGGTGCATGTTTTCTGATTACAAAACTGAAATAAAATAATAATTATCTCACTTGGAAGTGTTGTTATGGCTATTTTTGTACACCACCCGTCAGGCTGCAATAAGACGCAAGTTGGGAAAGTACATGAAAAATGAAGACTACTGTCATTTTTTTCATTATTAAGATATAACACTTTACAAAATGTAATTTTGTAAAGCTGCCTGTTTCCTGATTAAAAAACTGAAATAAAATTTAATTTATCTCACATAGAAGTGTTGTTATGACTATTTTTATACATCATCCATCAAGGTGCAATAAATGTAAAGTAAAAACAACATAAACAGTAATACCAACTATGAGTTTTTATTATTAGGCTGAATACATAATGTCCATGTGTGCAGCCTAATTTTAAAAACTAGTTTGGTAATTGTTCATGTGTCTTGCATTACATTTTATTGATGGTTTTATCAAAATCAACTGTTCTTTATGTGACTTGTTTTGCTGCAATGATTTTTAAATAAAAAAATGATATATAGTCAACATTTTACTTATTCGTTTGAAACTGTAACACATGTTTTATGCAACACTGTAACACGTGTTTTATGCAACTTTGTTTTTAATGCATATATCAAATCAGAAAGACATATACTTACAATATGAAATTGACAAGTGTCTGCTAGTAATTACTAATTACTTTAGTATTTATTTATTTTATTCATATTATCAATTTAATAATTAATTATTAAATTAATAATAATAACAATAATTAACAATGAAGTATTAAATATGGAAGTTTTTTTAACATAAACTGATTAAAATATTACCTGAATGACATTAATTTTTAAACATTAACAGTCTGGAATGGAATTTCCCAATTTGATGCGTTTTCAAAAATAAATGCGACACGCTTACAATCGTTTGCGATACAATAATTTTGGTATCAAAATAAAATTTAGAATGTCTAATTTATAAATATTTTTGTGTTTTTTCGAAATTCTCAAGAGATTTTCGGAAAATAACGGTTAACTTGGGGACCTATTTTCTCTGCGTAGGGAGGTCATATGTGAATTTTACAACTGCATAAAGCTCATTCATTGGTCAATCAACATAGCATGTACACAATAATGTTTACGTTATGCAAGTAGGTCGCCAATTGCCAGAAAACAGATGTGTGTCACAGCGCGAGTGCACGAAAGTGAGATAAACAATGGACTTGAGCAAATGAACAGATGCCTATTAGTTAAATGACTGTATATAATCGTAATAAATGAACATCAAAATAAAATTTATATCATATAAAAGGTAATTTTATAACCTATTTCAATAACTTTGAATGATATAAATATCTTTTAAAACAAATGTGAAAGGTTGATTTTAGTTGGAGTGGTAAAAATCCTGGTAATAGAAATTATTGGTTTTCCCCTGTTATCAGCTGATAAGCCATTCACTTACTGGGGTTGCTAAATACTAACACTACCTGAATGAACTTGCGTCTAATCATCATTTTGTAAAAGCGTCATGTAATCTTTACAACAACTCTGATAAATATATCTTTCAGTGACTGGGAAAGGATTTTTAGCTCGACTGTTCGAAGAATAGGTAAGCTTTGCTACTACCCCCGACGTCGGCGTCCGCGTCTGAATTTGGTTAAAGTTTTTATTCAAAAGTCTTGTAACTTCAAAACTACAAAAGTTATTCACTTGAAACTTGGAATATACCTTCGTCATTAACTCCAGTGTCGGGGGCAACATTCTCCATAACTCTGTTTTGTATTTTGACTGTTTTGTAATTTGCAGTCCTGTTTAAATTATTAATTAATTTAATGTATTCATTCAGGGCTTGCATTAAGAGAAATCTGGGAGTAATTTACTTCCAATTTTTGTCACAGAACTTCCAATATTGCAGCCATGGAAGTCCCATGTAAGGATGAAAAAGTTAAAAAGAATGCGAATGATTCCAATATCCAACACTTCGAAGTGAGGACTTCCAAAATTTTCACCTTAGTGCAAGCCCTGTTCTTTTAAAGGACTGAAAATAGAACTAATATGTTAGGAACCTGAGTTAGGGAAAGATCTAGGATCACAAAAGGTACAGGGGGCTGCTAAAAAGGAGCAGGGGAGAAAGCAGGACCAGTCTGTTGACAGTTTCCATTTATAAATCAAGGGTTTACACGAGTCTAATGCTTCTAATTAGAGTTTTTAAGCATAGTCTATTTATTTGTCATTGAATATTTGCAAACATATGTTGAATTTCAACAGATAATTCAACATTTTTGTGTTAACCAACCCAGAGGGACAGCACGGGGGAACCACAAAGGAGCAGGGTGCAGCACCCTGCTATTTCGCTCTAGATCTTTCCCTACTGAGTACTCCTTTAATGTACTAGGGCCCTGAATTAATATATTATATCAGCTGAAGTTTAGTTTGTTTAAAATTATAGAGTCAAATAATTTACTTAGGTGTAATAACAAATTATTATTATAATAAATTATCAATAATTAAAATTGACTCTTGAGATTGTTTGCTGATGTGTCCATGACTCTTGAGATTTGAAGCCTCCTGAAAGCCCTGATGCCATCTATTTTTAGTTGTTTAGGGGCAAGCAACAAACGTGAATGGGCTGGAGCTCCGAAATAATTACGGCTTTTAATTCATCTTGAAAATAGCATTGTGGTTTACTGTTAGGAGGATCCCAATGGCTACCGCTATACCCATCAGAGTGGAAGTCCGTGCAAGACCTTTCATCCAGAAAGAAAAAGATGAAGGCTGTCAAGGGTGCCTGAACTTTGTTCCAAATCAGCAAATCAGTCTAGGAAAGAATCGCAGCATTTGACCTTGTGTTCAGGCCCGATGCTCCACAAGTTCAAGTGTATGAAGATGCTGTAAGACCACTTATTCTGCACATCTTTAAAGGTTTGTTTATTATTAGTTTTAAGTGTTTTATTTGTCTTGTTTTAATGTTGACTTTTCAGTTTCTGCTGTTTATATACAAAAAAAAGAATTATGGTTCTTACAACTTTTATTAATAATAATAATAATAATACTATCTAGATTATAATATTAAAGTAAAATGGACAGGGATGTTTGCTATATTCCTTACATGGCAAGTTATCAATTATGAATAGTTATCTCTTTTCCACTAACAAATGTAAAAATACTAACACTAGAATATAAAAGTAGTACATGCTTTAAATAATAATAAATATACTATAAAATAACAGGGCTGTTCCTGGAAAAAAAAAAGGTGAATGGGGGGGGGGGGAGGCGGAAGGCCAGTCCAAAAATGGGGTACCACCAACACATTATTTTTTTTAAGTCATAGATAATGATCCAGGGTTCGTACAGGTCCTGGATTCTCCTGGAAACTCCTGGACAAATGTTTTACGTTTTCCAGGGCCCTTGAAACTCCTTGAAAATCAAAAAATCTCATTTTAGTCCTGGAATACTCCTGGAATTTCTGCAGATAACATAATAATGTAATGTTAACATTTAGTAATTAATTTAAAAACAAAACAAAACACAACAACATATTATTAAACATACAAGTTTTTTTTCTCTTTTTTCGTGTTCTCGTCTTCACGCCTACTTTCACTTTACAATAACGTTCTTCAACAGAGTTACCTCCCTTCACGATTCACCATTTTCGGTAAGCATGTAACATGTTTTCGCGCTAGCCGAAGAAGACGAACTTTCATGTCTGAAAAAAAGGAAACTTACTTTGCTGAAAGATGCTGTAGCCTTGGAGCATTCTGCAGACCAGAAAGCTAAAGATGCACAAGCTCAGAAAAAATTTGATCATATCGTTGAGACTCAACTTGAGTCTAATACAGTCAATTGGTCAATAACGGATTTTAGTGAGTAACGAATAGGTTTAAAGTTTTTTGGAAAATACATTTATTTATATTATATTTTTTAGTTTTCTACAAATTGTATCTGAAAAGGCAATCATTTTTCAGTCGATTCATGTTTTTGTTGATGTGTGATCAATTTTTACAACTGTTAATTTTTTCAATAGCAAAACAAGGTCACGGTAAGTACGCACCGTTTTTGCGACGAAAGGAAAGTAGCCAAAGTATGTTTTCGTGAATTTTACAGATTTTGTTTGGTAAATATAATGTTCCTTGGTGTAATATTTTAGAATAATGTGTCCTTTAATAAAGTAAGAATGCACAGAAACCCAATTGATGCGTATCATATAAAATAGGCATGAAAAGTGCAACACGTGCTTTAGTGAATAACGGACATGTGATGACCCACATTCAGGAATGTGGGGGTTGTCTCAAACTACATATTAACTCAAATGAAGTTGTCCAATGTGCAATAACAATTGAAACTTTCCAAGAAATTGACAGTTGGGCAATAGTAAATGCAATCAGGAAGAATTTTATAAAAATCTTTGTCATATTTAAAGGTACACAATCGGATAATTTTAATAAAATCCCCAAAAAAATCTGAAGAAGTCATTTATGTTTTCTTTGGCTTAATTATAATGAATACCTTAATAATTATATTTAAATGTGTTGCTAAATTACTCGCCAAGAGATGCAAATTTGACTGAGATAGTGTATTTGTTTTAAGAATGACATTATTTGCCTATATGCCTATAGTAAACACACTAGACTAGACAAATTCTCGCTTTTAACTAAAACAAATTCAATACTTTCTGCGTGTTCAATTGTTATCAGATATTATACACAAGTGATAAAATAATGTGTAGACAATAGTCTCCGTTGAAAACATTTCATATCTGATTGGGAACCTTTAAATGATTTTAATTATAATTCATATTAAATTCTAATAAAGGGCTGCTTTATCAAGTTAATGGTTGTTTAATTGTTTTACCTTTATTTCCCAACGGTGTTATCATAGTAACATAATTGTGTAATTTAAACAGATTTGGGATGGCGAATCATGGTTAATGTATCTAGTCTGTACGCTCATTATATTATGTTCATTTCTAACAGTAATTTAGTGCAAACTATACATCTCTTTTTAGAGCAAGATGGGGAGGCCCCGTAGACATGCTAAAGGCAGTGATAATGTTAATCTTTTATCTGTTATGTTTATCTGTGATCCTAGTGGATGATTCTCTGTGATTTATAGTATTTGTTATGCCAATCATTTTTCTCAATTAAACCTCAATGATCTCACAAATCGTGTTTTTTATCAAATTTATTTATTATTTGAATTTCCCAGTACATTTAAGTTATTTCAGCATAAATCTTCGTGATGATGATGACTTGTAATATATTTCAATACCAAAATGTCATCACAGGGTAAGATTTACTGCACTATGACCCATTTGTAGCTGGCTTGAGAAAACCCCTCGCACTTAACACAGGTTGTCCGATCAAGACCAAGGTGATCCGGTAATGGCTAAATCAGTGTACCATGAAACTCGCACTGTAAACAAATAATATTTGGTGGAAATTTAAAACCGCTGGCATGTTTCAATAGGCAAGACATTTGTCTTTCGAGGTTTAATGGTTGAACTACTGAATTCATGTTGTATACGTTGAAATGAGACTCAGAGTCCTTAGCTATCCGTTAAACACCAATCGACTGTACTCTGAGACACAGAGAGACAAAGCAAGTCCCTTGCCAAGGGAGACGAAGAAAGATGCTGAGGAGTTAATTTCAAAGGAGTCTGAGTCTCAGAAGAAGTGATTACACATAGTAACATTAATTAGAACTTGAAAATGTTAAAATAAAAGACTGTATATAAATCAAATGAAGAATAATTGGACTTGACTGAAACATACCACTACAATAAATAATTTCAAGCTTATCTCCAATTACTGATCAGTGATAAGACTCAGTATTAACGTTTGAATGGTCCTGGATGTTAAACATTATTGTCCTGGAAAAATCCAGGAATTTTGTGCTATGTTTTGTGTACGAACCCTGTTTAAATCCATTTTATCCCCTCTATCACACCCCACTCACCGCATTTTAATACATTGGCATTCCACCTCGTCATCACCTTTTTTACTGGAACAGCTCTAAGTTAGTAAGTTAAGTAATTTGTCTATTAGTTCAGGGTACAATGCCAGTGTTTTGGCCTACGGTCAGACTGGAAGTGGGAAGACTTTCACCATGGGTGGGGGCTATGAAGATTCCCTAAAGATGGACCCTGATGGCATGGGAATCATCCCCAGGGTAGTGCAAGAAATATTTTCTCAGATAGGTGAAAGGCAAAATTGTTCCTATGAAGTTGCAGTTTCGTATCTAGAGGTTAGTATTTATTAAAACTTCATTGGGTTGTTTGGGTGGAATTTTGATCAGTAATTTTTTATTTATCCGTACGTTACCTAAGATGTATGGGAAGATATTGTGAACTGGTCATATCCAGTGAGTATTAATAACTACTAGTAGGGGTTCCAAAATCATAAAAATGCAATTCAGAATCCCTGCTGAGTAGCTCTACTATACAAGTAAATGGCTCCAAATATTATTTTATTTTTAAAGTCATATTTGTACACATCCTTATAAATTCAATTAAAAAAAAAAAGCATTGGCATAAGCACTAATTTTTTTATTTAACTTACAAAATTAAGAAAAGTAGTTACATTTTGGAATAAAAATATTTTTCAAATAATTTAACTAATAATTAATTTAACTATGTTATGAAAAATATACTACTAATCACTTTTAAATGAAGTTGTTTACAAACTAGTGCAATATACATGCTGTTACAGATCATCAATGAAGAACTTCAAGATTTGTTGGAGAAAAAGGACAATTTAGCAATCAGGGAGGAAAATGGGGCAATCAAGGTACAAGTTTGGTTGCAAATAACTGCAATCGTGCAAAGTATTGAAAATTTAATGCTGTGAATATACACCAAGAATTATATAGAAATATATTACAAGCATGGAGAAAAATAAGTAAAATTATTGTGAGATTCTTCCAATGGGTTTTGTGACTTGTCTCAGGTTTTCGTTGATTTCATTTACATTTAAGTAGCCCAGTTGCCAAGGGTTTGTTTCATTTCATTAAGTACTTTATAATGTTTTTTAAATCAAACAAATCTCCCAACCTGTCATGCGGGAACATTGATTAAGCAATACTTCCCTATGTTTCAGATCCCAGGTTTGCATGAGCAGCCGGTGCAGCATGTGCAGGACATCATGCTGTGTCTCCAACGTGGCTGCAATAGCCGCACGACGGCCGCCACCGCCATGAACCCCACATCCAGCCGCTCGCACGCCATCTTCACTATCTACATCAAGCAGACCAACAAGGAGGACAGGTCTGCAACTGATATATGGAAAGATTAAAAGCAACATAACAGCACGCTGCACCCTGCTCCTTTTTGGTTCTCCTCTGCTGCCCCTCGGGGCTAGTCAAAATAGAAATGTGGAATATATTTTGAATACATATATATTTCTAATATTCAATGCCGAATGAATGCACTATGCTGAAACCCCTTAATTAGAAGCATTAGACTCATGAAAACCCTGGATGAAGCAAATTCTTTAAAAATGTCAACAAACTGGGCCGGCTTTCCTCCCTGCTAATGTTTAGCAGCACCCTGTACCTAATATATAAAACTATCTAATATAATGATAGAGCATTAATGAATTAGCGTTCTAGAGGAAATGTCAAGGGTATGAAACAAATTGACAGACAGTTGTTTTGTTGAAGTGAATATCTCTGAGATTTAACTGGGAGTGACAAAATATACATGTATTGAAATTAAAATGGAGATTGTGTTACGGCATTAAAATATTAAATCTGAATATTTACGTTTAATTTAGATTCATATTTGTTTCGCTCACAAGATAATTATGTATGCTTATCCGAAATTTATATTGATTATGTGTTTTATCAAAGTAAATTTAGTACAATATTCCAGATCAACGACAAACAAATATGGACAAAATTTTGTAAAATAACATTAACGGACATTAACAAACAACAGCTGCAAATTGTTTCCATTTATTTCCCCGCAAATTTTGCTTCAAATATCGGATGTGCATTACACATGGGTGAGTGTAATACATGTTTTTTCACGGCAATCGAGCCCAATAATAATAAACATACCCAACATAATTTTATCCCTCTATCCCCCCACCCACCGATTTTAAATACATTGACGTTCCGTCCACCCCCCCCCCCCACTCCCCCGTCACCTTTTTCCCTGGAACAGCCCTTATAACACAAGTAATGATTGTTGTATGTTGTAGAAGTCCGAAGAGGGTGTGGTCACAGAAGACGAGGAGAACGATGTCGATGTAAATGAATATTATATGAATATTATTACATTTACGTTTCTTGTATCAGATGAGCACTGGGAACTTTCTTAAAGCCATTTTTTTTTTAATGTATATGAAGTCCACAGATTAATGTGTCCATGAAATTGTCATTTTTAATTTATTTAAAATAAAAACAATACAAAAAATGGCACAAAATTTCATGCCAACAATATGTGGTTTGGCAGTGCCCAAAAAGTAAAAGATTTTAAAACTGTTCAAATAAACCAATTGATCTTAGATTGTATTACCTCCAATGTTGTTGCCAAGGCTGTGGATGGAGAGGTGGGTCGAGCAGAAGACATAATCACTCCTGAGACTAAAGAGTTTGCAAAGCGTCACACACTGAGGCAGTCGCAGCTGAACTCTGAACTGCAGGAACTGATCAAGCTGTTGGAGAAAAAGGAGAAGATTGCAAACCAGTTCTCCATGAACGACACCAAGATTGCTGAAATGATGGAGCATTTGCAGGTACGATTGTGGGTCTTCTTTAAGTATTTATGAGAGCCAGTTCTTCACGGCATATTTTATTAACCGGTAATCCGTAACTGTCATGGGTTGTATATGAAAACAAATGAAATTAATTTAATGGCCTAGACATACATGTAGAATGATTAGATTTTGTGATGAAAGAAATGACTTCTTAATCCGTGTTCATTCTGGGCTGCGCCTTTGCGAGATTCCCGAATAAAAGATAATTAATGAGCGCAACAAAAATACTGTCAGTAGGCCAGTTGATTTTAATAAGAGAAAAACGATGTCGAGGCAAAACGCAGATAAAGAGAGCATTGAGGGACAAAATCTTTTGAATTCTCCACCAAAATTCCTAGGCAAAATGATAACACTGTGGAAAATGAGGGCGAGAAAACATCCGTTGATCTGGCCGTGCCCATAGTGCCATACTTTGTGTGGAAGTTTGGGAGAAAAACTGATCTTTCACAAAGGTTGATGGTCACAAATTGTAGAAAGGTTTGTTAGAGAAATGTTTGTGGTTAGCGTGCAATGATAAGAGTAAGTTTATGCTTTTGACAAATGTAAAAAACATAACAAAAGTAACATGAAACATATGATATAGTATGTGCCCACCCATTGGCTCACCCATTTTGTTTTTGGGAATTTTTTTTGCATAGTAAACAGTTTTGTTGTTGTGTAGGGTAAAATTATCAAAATGTTAAATAATGCTGAATATAACACAGCATGACAATTAAAAGCCATGGCCTGCACTCAAGATTTTGGGTTTCTGTGTTCAACAGACATAGTAATGAGCATGTCTGAAGGGAAGAAGTGTTTCATCTATTCTAGATGTAAATAATATCAATGTTATTTTTCATCCATTTGGGGAATGGTGGCAGGGCCTATTAGAAGGGGAAAATCCATGTTTTAAGAGGAAATGATAAACATTAAGAAATTTAAAAAAAAGTGTGGTTTTATCAAGGTTTATTTCATATAAATTTCATTGTCCCGTAAAAGAAGCAGTTTACAAAGCCTTAGTTTGAACTTGAAAATACTAACCATTCAGTTGGTTTCCTTATCATGCAGACACTCAAGACACCGCCGCGGCGGGGGGGGGGGGTGAATATTTTTATTAATTTGGGTTAGAACTACATACTCTAGAGCTGGGGGACTGGCTGGAGTACTATTTCAGACCTAAATTGGCCATAAAAACTGAATACTCGTGCTATGCCATGCTGTATCATTCAGGATTATGCCAAGTTACTCCAATTGTACACCTTACTCACGATGTCATGCTTTTTCACTGAGAAGCATGCTATGACCATGTCATGCGATGTCATGCTGTATCATTCAAGAGAATGCTAAGTCTAAAGTAAGTGTGTAAAGTAAATCTCTCTAAATGTACACAATATCCATAAATGCTGTATGCTTCAGGACAATCAGTTGGAGGAGAAGATCAGTGAGCCTGAGTCGCAGAAGACTCAGCTGACAGCTCTGCTAGAGGACGCGCTCACCAACACCGCCGCCAGCAAGTAGGAACCAGCGCCCATATTCAAAGAGCACCTTAGTGAAAACAAAGTTTATTGCTGTTTCATGTATCTATTGGTCGTTTTACATGTAAATGTTCCAAGCTTATTAAATCTTTCATATTTTACCCTTTTGTTAACACAGTTAACATTGAAAATTTGATCTGAAATTTAAGTACAACCTACATCATCCTTAGGTCTGGTGCTTTGGGAATTCTGCCCCAGGCCTAGTCTGGGGATGTTCATGAAAAGTAACCCTAACAAATTCTGCACCTGACAATTTTGAAGGCATCAGTTGCTTATTTTAAACGTCTCCATATCTGTTCTTGCAGGGTGAGTGAGACCCGTCGCCAGCAGCTGAAGAACCCGGAGGCGCGTATGGCCACACAGAAGGAGGAGGACGCACTCAAGATGAACTCTGAAATACAGGTGGGTAGTCCTGACTGATTTTGTCTATGTAAACTGAAATACAGGTGGGTAGTCTTGACTGATACATTAGTCTATGTGAACTCAGAAATACAAGTGGGTAGTCCTAACTGATACATTAGTCTATGTAAACTCAGAAATACAGGTCGGTAGTCTTGACTGATACATTAGTCTTTGTCAACTCAGAAATACAGGTCAGGTAGTTTTGTTTAACCTGATATAATAGTCTTTATGAACTCTGAAATACAGGTGCGTAGTCTTGACTGATAATTAAGTCACTGTAAACTTTGAAATGCAGGCAGGATTTAAGTAAAATGCACATTTTCGGACATGCATAATTCAGATGCATAATGAACAAAACAAAGACAAAGACAAACCATTCTACATGTAACATTACACAAATGTACTTCTAAGCTATTAACTCATAAAACGACTTTGTTTTGGAAAAGAATGTAAGAGTTATCTACATGTTAGAAGACTTAAAGAAAAACTGTTTGTAAAAGTGCTGTGCTTTGGAAGAAGCTTTTGAAATGAAATTTCTATTCACAGGGTTTAAAGCAGCAGAGAGTGAAACAGATGAAAAAGGACGCAGACACCTGGCGGAAGTGGCAACAGCAGAAAGATACGAAGGTGCTTCAACTGGAGCAGAAGGACCGCAAACGTCGGTTCGAGATCCAGAAACTGCAGAAGGAAAACACGAGAATGCAGAATATCCTGCAGAGGAAATCAGAGGAGGCATGTAGCGTTTAAATGTTTTCTTCCAATCAGTCAGTTATTATCATAGAGTGTTTTATGTCAGTGACAAACTGGCTGGAATGTTTATAAAAATATATATACATATTTCTATTCTTTCATGTAATTTCATGACTATTAAATTTGCCAACGAAATTAGCTGTTTGGTCAATCAATCTGTTTCCCTGTGTACAAGCTGCAGCTGCCAACAAACGGCTGAAAGATGTGATGGCCAATCACAAGAAGGTGCTGGAGGAACGGTCACAGAAGTTTGAGAAATGTGACAATAGCACCATTGGAAACAGCGTCCGGGAATGTGCTTGCAGTAAAATTGATAAGTAGGTTATAATTTATGCGATAATTCGATGTGTTTCATTGTTATCCCCCTCTGTGATGTTTGTGTCAGATGCTCTACTTACATGTTGGAGATATAATTCTAAAACGAAAGTATGACTGTTTGTTGTGTATGCAATATAAAATCTACCAGTTATATTGCATGATTTATTTACATAATTGCCATTCAGAAATGGTTGATCCACTATTAGGAAGTGCAGGTGGTCATTTCTGTACTGAATACCAGTATTATATAGCTTTATACTGCTATATAATATATATAGCAGTATATATATAATATATATATTATATAGCTGGCAAAACTATTCGAATATTCGATTGAATGATTGCCATTCGAATAGTTAAAACGCTATTCGCATATTTGTGTTGCTTTTTAAAAACCAATTTAAAAACTGGCCACGCCCCAGGGGTCACATGATTTATATAGAGTAACATAGCAAAATGACTTGAACAATCTGCCCATAAACCCCAAGGCCCTGAGGTTTCTTATTTGGTATGTAACATCATATAGTAGTCCTCTACAAAGATTGTTCAAATTATGCCCGTTGGGTCAAATGTGGTCACGCCTCGGGGGTCACATGGTTTAGATTAACTTTAATAGCAAAATGTCTTTAAAAATCATCTCCTCTGAAACTGCAAGGCCCAGAGGTTTCGTATTTGGTATGTAACTTCCTCAAGTGGTCCTCTACGATGATTTTTCAAATTATGCCCCATGGGTCAACACTGACCACACTTTAGGGGTCACACGCTTTATATAGACTTAAATAGCAAAATGGCTTGAACATTTCTTTTCCTCGAAAACCGCAAGGCTTAGAGGTTTCATATCTGGTATGTAACATCCGTATAGTGATCCTCTACAAATATTGTTCAAATTATTCCTCTGGGGTAAACATCTGGTCACGTCCCGGGGGTCACATGTTTTATATAGACTCAAATAGCAAAATGACTTTAAAAATCTCCTCCTCTGAAACGGCAAGGCCCACAGCTTTCCTATATTTGGTACGTAACATTGCATAGTGGTCCTGTCCAAAGATTGTTCATATTATGCCCCTGGGATAAAAATTAGCCATGCCTCGAGGATGCAAATTTTAATTGGGTCACAAGGTCTCAGGTGAGTGTCCTAGGGCCCTCAGGGCCCTCTTGTTTAATTGTTTTATGCTGAACATAACTCCATTAATATTGAAGGGATTCAAATGAAACTTCATATGATGATAGCGGACAACGAGAGATAGTGCAGAGCACAAGGACGACAACTCTTCAATATTTACGGAGTTATTGCCCTTATGTGAAGCATTAATTTTCTTGTGCAGAGCATAACTCCATTAGTACTAAAGGGATTGAAATGAAACTTCATATAGCGATGAACAATGAGAGGAAGTGCTGAGTGCAAGGACCACAACTCTTTCTTCTCTTTCTTCATTAGTAGCCGGGCTGGCTAGCTCAGTTGGTAGAGCGTTGGACTACAAATCCGAGGATCGCGGGTTAGATTCCAAGCCCGACCACATAACTTGTGTGGGGATTGGTCATGAAATTATTTCTACAGCCATTCTCGCCCTACCTCTGATTCAAGTAGGGCAGTTGTAAGTTACTGGCATAAGTATGTGCATTTAGTACTGGTAAACCAGCTTACGCAGGAAAAGTGTGAGTAGAGTAACTTACCGCCGTTATATGACTGAAATACTGTTGAATACGGTGAAAAAAATACAAACAAACAAACAAACTTTCTTCAATAATTATGGAGTTATTGCCCTTTGTTTTATTTTCTTGTGCGAAGCATTAATTTTCTTGTGCGGAGTATACTACCATTGGTATTGAATTGATTCTCGTGAAACATCATAGAATAGTAGTGGACAATGAGTGGAACTGCAGAGAACTAGGATGATAATTATTTCTTCAATATTATTCAGAGTTATTGCACTTTGTTAAATTGTCTTGTGCAAAGCATTACTCCTTTAGTATTGAAGGGATTCAAATGAAACTACATATAATGAAAGAGGACAATGGAAATGAGTGGAAATGCAGAGTACAAGGACCATAACTCTTTTCAATATTAGTCCCCTTCCGGTGTTTCACGGGAGGGGACTATAGGTTTGCCCTCTGTCCGTCCGGCGGTTCGTCTGTCTGTCCCCAAAACCTGGTTCCTGCAATGACTCTAAAAGTACTGAACTTGTTTTGATGAAACTGGGTATACATATAAACTGCAATGTGGCAATGTGAGGATTATGCACGACCTGTTTTTTTCACCAGAGGTCAAAGGTCATGTGACTGTTACTGAAAATAGAAATAAACTAAATACTGTAATAATTCGTAATGGACATATGACCATGAAACTTGGTACAGAGATTGAACAATAGGTTTGCCATCTCTCTGTGTGTCGTTCTGTCTGTTCGTCCGTATGTCTGTCTGTCCATCCGTCCCCAAAACCTGGAAAGTACTGAAGACACTTTGATGAAACTTTGTATAAGTAACATTAGTAATGTGAGAATTATGCAAGGCCTTTTATTTTTCACCAGAGGGTAAAGGTCACGTGACTGTTACTAAAAATAGAAATAAACTTGTTACTAAAATATAAATAAACTTAATACTGTAATATTTTGAAAAGTGCATAAGATATGATTCTGAAACTTCATGAAAGTTGGTACACAGATTGGACTATGGGTTTACCCTCCGCCTGTGTGCGTCTGTCTGTCTGTCCCGTTGCCAAAACCTGGATCCTGTGATAACTCAAAAAGTACTGAAGATACTTTGATGAAACTTTGTATACATAGAAAGAGCAAGGTGAGGATTGTATACGACCCTTTATTTTTCGGCAGAGGTCTAAGGTCACGTGACTGTTACTTCAAATAGAAATAAACTTAATACTGTAAAATTTCGAAAAGAACATAACATATGATCATGAAACTTGGTACACAGAATGGACTATATGATTGTCCTCTGTCAGTTTAGTACTGCAATAACCCAAAAAGTAACTCAAATGTCTGGTCAATGTTACTAAAATAGAAAAACAACAACTTAATACTGCAGTGACAAATGGGATTTGAATATGAAACTTTGTTCATCGACATATAAAGGGCGATTTGACGGTATTGCACACTTTTAAATTAGTTTGGGTTTTCATCGGTAGGGGACTCCCTGTATTGGCTGCAATACTATAAAAGCCTTGTTATTATAGAAATGTAAAACTATTGTTAACATACAATCATAAATCCGTAAACACATTGTTTTTTAATAGATCTTTGATACAAAGTAATCAGTGTTGCTTTGACCCTATCAGCTTAAAACAAATCAAACAACTTTGTGAGAAATAATAGGTCTTAAAAAACTTCCTATGGTCCAATACATTATTGTCCAGTTTGACAATGATTAAACACATGAATATTTCAAATAGCTTGACAAATGTGATACCCCTCCCCAGTGAATTCCTTTGTGCCAAATAGTCATGCCAAGCTAGATAAAAGAGTTGTAATACCTTCTGGATTTTTTTTTGTGAAATGTAAAATACCTACAACTTATTAATAAATGCCTTTGATTAAATTTACTGGTTTATAATTGGGTCAAGTTGATGTTGTTGTTTTTTCTGCTTTCCCGATCAAAAACTACCATTGCTACTTTGTGAACTTAAATCAATTTATTGTCACAAACATATACATAAAATGTACAACTGAAGTAAACAATATTATTTAAGAAGACTGGCCATGGTTTTCTGTTCTAAATAGCAATGTAAATTACTGGCTCTGTATTTAGAAAAAAAAACAGGTAAAATATTATCCTTAACTTTAAATCCATAATTAGGGCAATTTTGTGTGGGCGCCCTTTAGAAATCGCCCTGTCTGTCTGTCCAGATTTTTCATTTTTTTCCTTCATAACTTTAAAGGTGTTTAAGCTATTAACTTTAAACTTCATTGGTGGATAGAGGAGAAGTGCAGTGCATAAGAACCGTTTTGATTATTTTTTAAATAAAACATTTGTTACAGTCATGGTCAAAAACATGCTCTTTTAAGACATACTAGTAAAAATAAATTAGTTGAACACTCTTTAACTATGTATTTGAGTTGAATTAAACAATCATTATTTCATACTTATCCAACATTTATTCTTTTTAACTTGACAACTGCTTTTGTTTCATATTGTATTGTCATATTTCTGTGTTTGTACACATGTTATTATTTAAATTTAAACATTAATTAGCTGGCACTTTCGTTGAACCCAGTACCTTGTCAATTTTCTTTTTTTGTGTGTAACTACAGGATCATCTGGAGCTCACTAACTAAATACTGAAATTTGGTAGTTTCCCCGACCTGTTTTCTTTTATTCATACTATAAATTGACATGGCCTAAAAGTTTACCATAAAAATTTACCAATTTATAAACTGGACCGATGCAATCATTAGGCAATTTATACAGTTTAATAATGCATATAATTTAAGTATGGCATTTTAATCAATAATATTTATTTCATCAAACTTACCCAAAGCTTTTCATAATGTCAAAGTGAATGTCTGAGAACACCTCTGCTTCTTCGGCAAAGACACTCAAAATAATACATTTCTTTCACATAAATCGGTAACAATGTTGTTCTATGCTATTTTGCGATTTGAAATATATTCTCTTTTGTTTTTAATAAATTTTCAGATTTTTTCTGCGGGTTTGGGGGAAAGGGAAAGGGCCTGGCTTTTTATAGGGAAAATTGGCACGAAATGCCTGATTTGGGGGAACACTGGCCACTGGAGGAACCTACCTCATGTAAATTATGTGCACTATATTAAATGTATTAAACATTTTAGTTTATTGTTCATTGCAGTAACTTAAATAATTTAAATATAATTTTCATGTCAACATGTATACGCTGTTATACTATTTACAAGTGCTTCACAAAATATGAATGAACTAAAATGTGTAAAAAGTATACTATAATGAATTGTTGCACTCTGGTTAACATAAAAAGGCTGAACAAAATATATACCAATTATGTACATGTATCAAAAACAACTAACTGGTAAAATAGGATATTATATTTGAAGTTTGAGCTCAAGAACAATCCACTTTTATTTTACTGTTCGAAATACTACATACCGGATAAATAGTCCATTGGACATATTCCAGACTTTCCAAATTTTCACACTCCATTTATCAACAAGGTAATCCTTTAATTAGTTGTGTTCTGATTCTATGACAGCTTGCTAGCAATCATCTTTAATAAGACAGTGAATGCTGACAAACAGCATGTTGTTTTCACAAATTTGATAAAGATTTCCCCCAGATGAAACCACGCACCTGGCAAACTGTGCCAGATTGGTTATTGGAAATTAATGGTTTGTGTTATAAACTGTGTTCTATACATAAACCAGTCCGTACATTTTCCCTACTTTATATTCCTACTCAAAGTGTTTCGACTCCATCGGGATAGAAATGGAAATAGTAATTTTTATTGGAACATGGTACAAAATATTTTAGCTCTCGGCATAGTTTTTTCTTGTGCTACGAATAAAATACAAAGTCGGCGGGAAAATTATAAATAAAATTCACAAAAGTTACTTTTATTTTTATTTGATTTGGTCAAATTTATGGTCGGCGCTCCCGTAAAACAAAAGATAAAAAAATGTTGGCCTTACTCTGCTTTTAATAATTCTGGTGTTATTGCCCTTTGTTAATTTGTTTGTACTTCTCATAACTCTATGACTATAAGAGGTGTCAACTTGTATAGATCTCATTAAGGAGAAATGAAGTGCCCAAGACCTGTTACTCTGCACTTCTTAATTCTGGAGTTATTGCTCTTTATTATTTTTTTATACTTCAATATTGGAATGAAATACATAGGGAAAATTCCTTGTGAACGCAACACCTCCTACAGATTCCAACAGATTTTCTTGAAACTTGTCTTCATTGTTGAGGGTAATGTGTAGTTGTGCGTAAAGTTGGGGATTGAAATTTTTTAATTGTTAGGTCTACTGTATAAAGAACGAATGACCTGTATGATAGCATGAGGCAAGATTTATTGACCCATGACATAAAACAACTCGCAATGCACAGCCAGGAGGGCTATACCACATCAGAATGATAAATCAGTGTTTATTAGCTGATAAATAATGATAATGTTAAAATTATTTTGATTCCAGCATGACCTCATAATTTTTCTGCAATTACAATGCAAAGTATATTTTCAAAACTATTGTTTTGGGTTGTTTATTGATAGTTAAACAATTTTGTTCTTTGTCTATAGAAAACTCTGTGCGTGTCATTTTAGAATTTCTCTTACATCATTACAGAATGGAATATACAGGGAAAATTCCTTGTGTACGCAACTTCTCCTACAGTTTCTAATGGACTTACTTGAAACTTCAGTGTTTTTTTTTAACTTTGGTTGAAAGGTGGCGGGCCCTTCAGAGGGGACTTTTACAGCAAAATGGGATTTTTTTATATAAAAGAGTTATAACATGTTTATATAAAACTTTGTGTCATAAAACCTTATTGAATTGTTTTGCTACAAATGGTAACTTAGATTAACTTAGTTGGATAAAAAAAACTGCTGGGATTGTTTACGAAAATTCCTCTATCTGAGTGAATTTTTGTCTGATTTTGGTCTTTTTTTTTTCAAAATAAAGCCTACATTCTGAGGGGAATGTTAAGGCCAGAATAGGGGGAAAATATATACTGTTTAAACAGGGGAATGGAGTCAAATTTCAGCCCCAAATTGGCCCTAAAAAAGCTACTGAACTTGTTTTCATTGTTGAGGTTAATGTGCAGTTGCGAATGAAGATGGGGATTTAATTTTTTTAAATGCCCGAAAAAGTGTATGTAATACGCATTTAATGCTGATTTAACGCTGCGGTACTGTATATTTTCTGCGTTTAATACGCGTTAAATACACTTGAAAATGCAGAAACAATACACAAAAGTGTTTAGTTTCTTGCATTTTTCCTGCAATAACACACATAAGTGCATTTAAAGTGTATATTTTCTCCTTGAAAAATACAATATATCTTCGAAAAATACACTTGAGTGTATTTAAAGTGTATTTTATGTATATTTACTAATGCATTAATACACTTTTTTGTAAAAAAATGTAGAAAAAGTACAGAAAATATACACATAGTGTACTAAAAGTGTATTTAATGTG
Organism: Congeria kusceri; assembly: GCA_027627225.1. NCBI lineage: Eukaryota > Metazoa > Mollusca > Bivalvia > Myida > Dreissenidae > Congeria > Congeria kusceri. Next base: position 2,335,756 of record CM051034.1, on the reverse strand, counting down.
CATTTTAATAACGTAGAAAAATTACAGTGCCAATACCGCAGCGTATAATACGCATTAAATGCGTATTAAATACTCTTTTTCGAGAAAAGGGTATTTTGTTGACTGTATAGGAAACAAATGACAAAGACCAATATCATAGCATAATACAGGAATATTGTTCCATGACGTAAAACACCTTGCAATGCACGAGCATATTGCTCCCTTCATGGTCATGTGGTTTAGTAATTTGTTATTTTGTAAAGTAATTTGCCAGAAGTATTCCTTCATTATAAGCAACAATGGACAAACATGGTATTAGCCAGTAAATAATTTTAATTGCCTCACTGATTAACCAAAGTTGTATCATTAACAACAACCACTTAATAATCTAAAATACAACCACCACCACCACCACATCCACTATTATTACTACTACTACTGCTGCTGCTTCTGCAGCTGCTACTATTACTACTACTATCACTACTACTGCTGCTGCTGCTATTACTACTACTGCTGATGCTGCTGCAGCTACTATAACTATTACTACTACTGCTTCTGCTACTACTACTACTACTACTACTACTACTGCTGCTGCTACTACTACAACTACTACTAGTACTACTCTTACTACTACTAATGCTGCTGCTGCTGCTGCTACTATGATTACTACTACTACTATTACTACTACTACTACTACTACTACTTCTACTATTACTACTACTATTACTACTACTACTACTACTACTACTACTACTACTACTACTACAACTACCACTACTACTATTACTACCACTACTGCTACTACTGCTACTCCACTTAAAAAAAAAGCAAAAAACAACAACTCAAGAATGCATCGAGATATTTTATTGAAACTTTATACATACATACCTTATATCGAGACCTCGCTTGGGATTGCATATTGAGTAGGTCAAGTTTACTATAAAAAAAAAAACTGTTTCCGCTCAATAACTTGAGAATGCATTGAGATATTTTTATGAAACTTAAAACGTACATACCTTATATCGAGACCTCACTTGCAATTGCGTATATGGACATGGATTTTTAAATGCAACTTTATGACTAGATATACCTTATATCAAGACCTTGCCTGGGATTGCATATGGGGTGGGTGGGTTCAAGGTTAAGGTCCTTGTTATTAAAAATAAAAAAATGGTTTCCACTCAATAACTTTGAGATATTTTAATGAAACTTAATACATAGATAACTTATATCGAGACCTCGCTTAAATTGCATATGGGATGTGTGGGGTCAAGATCAAGGTCACAAACATAATAGATACCTTATATTTAGACCTCGAGCGTGCTGTCCTTGTTCTTGTCTGTGTTTCGCTGGCTGGCGGCAGCTGTGGTCTTATAACATTTATTCTACATGTATATTGACCTTGTTCTCAGTGTTTCATTGTAATTGATTTTGAAATATATATGGAGGGCATCGAATACCAAAATCGGTATTCGAATAATCGCTTTTTTGTTCAATTGAATATTAGAATATTTGCATAGATTTATATTTACTACATTAAGCTTTGTGACCCAGTTAACACCATGTTAATAATCATACAGAGTTTTAGCATATATCATCGCTGTATCTTCATTAGCAAATTGCATTATCATATTAATGTGTTAATGCCATTAAGCCTAAACCACTGAGGTCCCATGGTCAGTGTTGTTTTTAGCTCACCTGAGCATAAAGTGCTCATGGTGAGGTTTTGTGATCGCCCATTGTCCGTCATGCATGCGTGCGTGTGTCAGTCGTCAACTTTTCATTCCAACGACATCTCCTCCTGAACCACTTGGCAGATTTTTACCAAACTTTACAGTTGAGCCTCTTTCAAAGTTGTTAAAATTGTTACGGTCCGCTACATATATAGGTCGCTAGAGCTAAAAATAGATTTAAAAAGTGTAAACTAAAAAAATCTTCTCTGAAACCACAAGGCCCAGAGGTTTCATATTTGGTATGTAACATCCCATAGTGGTCCTCTACAAAGATTGTTCAAATTATGCCCCTGGGGTCAAATATGGTGGCACCCCCAGTGGTCACATGCTTTATATAGACTTAAATAGCAAAGTTACTCTAAAAATATTTACCTGAAACCGCAAGGCCCAGAGGCTTTTCAAGATTGTTCATATTATGCCCCTGGGATAAAAATAAGCCACTCCTCTGGATGCAAATTCCAATTTGGTTACAAGGTCTCAGGGCCCTCTTGTTTTTCTCATATTTTTATCCCTGTTCAAAAAAACACACCAAAACTTTATTTTCTAGACATACTTATGTATCGCTTAATATGTTAAATAAATATGGAATAACAAGAAACAGCAAATCCTGCACATATGAAAAAAAATCCTTGCAAGATGATAATGAAAATGACAAATGTATGTCTACTTTTAAAGTACTAATCTTAACTACTAATGAAATACCCATCATGACTACTTTTGAAATGTCACTCTTGTCTTCTTTTCTTCTTTTGTAGTGCCCCTCCATACAATTTTTGTAACACCCCTCTTTCAGGTGGAAGACCATCCTCGGGTGATGATGGGGATATTTATTGAACGACCCATGCCATTCTTGAGGGAGTTTCTTTCAGCCCTGGAAATCGAGAATCAGTCTCAGCGTGCATAACAGTATAAGTATAAGGGTTACAATAAGACTAAAGTAAAATTAAGTCAGTCAGGCTAGCACAGTGGTTGGTACACTCACTTTTTTCACTGCTGATGTTCAATTCCAGGTCCTGACATTGTGAGTTTGGTTGGTGGTCACTGTACTGGACACGTGCGGGTTGCCTCCAGGTACTCTGGTTCTCCCTAAATCACAAGATTGCACCAAAATTAAAAGATATTTCAGTATAAAACAAATACAGGTAGCTTAAAATTGCATCTATGATTCAAAATTCGTCCCAACTTTCAATGAGTGTCTAGTAAGCTAATAAGGTATGGGTGCTGGGCATCTCCAGGTCCTCACATCATGCAGCTTATTGGCAGACAAACCTTATAACTTTGAAATAAACACACAGCGAAATTAATATTAATTTTGTGATTTATGGAGTTTTGTGGCAGTTATTAGGAACCACTGTGCATAATTTTGCATTGGTACACCAAGTGATTACGAATATCAAAATTCTTACTGAGATTGTGAGTGAAATTATTCCGCTTTATTCTCACCATATGTCACAGTGGGATTCTGTCTTTGTCATTATGTCTGAATTGTGATTATTGGGGAATTTTGTTGAGGATATGTTCACCTTCAACAGGAATTTGAACTTCACTGATCGTCCCGATTTTAATAATTTAAAATGACTGAATTTGGAATTCTACTTTTTTGTGGTACAAATTTTATGTAAAAAAAATGTTTCATGAAGTGTTTTACGCATAAGTTCTTTAGCTCGATTCTGATTAAATAATTAGGTACATTGATTTTACTACCAGATGCACTGGTTTCTAGCATTAAAATTTAAAGACTATATTCATCATTGTATTATATTTATTGTCATATTTTATTTCTGTTAACCAATATGCAAATAAATGTACCTAACTTATTCATTTGACTGAAAAATAGCTTCACAAGCAAGTGCACCCAACACCCACTCCTATTTCATGGCAGGAAATTTCACCCTGCCGTTTACCAGTATGCAAATACACGAACATGACTATTGCAATTGCCTGTAAAATAGCTTCACCAAAAAGTGCAACCCAATGTGTAAGTACTATTCATGGCAGGAAATTTAATCCATCCATTTACTAGCATGGGAAAACATGAACATAACTATTGCAATTGCCTGTAAAATAGCGTCACAAAACAGTGAGACCCCATTTCCAAGTCCTATTCATGGGAACCTTGCCCAACCAGTACAATACTGAGGTGTTAAGAAAACAGTCGGGTGAGCATTTCCTTACATCATTTTACTGGTAATGTCACTTGTGTGAATGTTGAAACAGGCTAGTTGATTATGAAAAGAAACACATTATAGGAAAGTTTTTTTTCCACAGCAACCACCACAGAAAGCCCCATTAATTATGTAACACCACCACATGAGGGGCTGCTGTAGTCCCTACCAATGGTAACCATGCTATACCTTATGCTCTGTTTATGGTTAGCTTTGGTGCATTGTTTGACCCTGTTTTGTGTTAAGGTTTACAAATGTGATTTCCCATGGAACTTTTCAAACATAGATTAATAAAGACGCCTTGTTTAAGGGGTGTTATTTAAATTTTGAAATGAACGCTATTGTTGTCACCAGTAGTGGCAAAGTGTAATTATTCAGCATTGTATAGTTCTGTTTGTTAAATTGCACACAATGGTGAAAATGCAGACAGTTTGTTAGGATGCAGACAGTTTGTTAGGATGCAGACAGTTTGTTGAGATGCAGACAGTTTGTTAGGATGCAGACAGTTGGTCAATAGTATGATGAATGTTGCATGTGCTTCAGTTGAATTATTTAAATATTGGGGTCAAAGATATGAGTGCTCTGAACAGTGAAATGTTGAGTCAGGTTGTTGACTGTTAATGGTGCTGAAAATTATTCAACAGAAATTATGATTGTTTTGACAGTGCAAGGTTTTGATTCTTTTGACTGTGCAGTGTTTAATTATTTAACTGTTCTTGTATACCCGGTTCAGATAAAAGTTCAAAGCATGTATGCAAAAATGTGGTATTGCGCCAAAAATAAAATACTGTTTGTTTCCCCTCCTGCTACCTAGCCTTAAAAATCGCCCCTACCCAAAATATTTTTTGAACCTGGTAAACAGTTCTTCATTTTTTTTGCATCAACTATTTTGGGTATGAATCTGTACAAATGTGCCATTTGATTACCAATCAATACACAGTTATTACACAATATGTTACTTTTGTTTGAATCAATTCCATTTCAAACAAAAAACAGTAATGATAAACTAATATTAAATGGACATACTTGTCAAAATGTGAATTGCAAAAAGAAAGAAAAGATGAAAAAAAATCAATTTTTTTCCTACCTACCTACCCACGCTTGATAAGCAAGGGTCACAGGAGGGGAAACAAACAATATTTTATTTATGGCCTTGTACACCATTTGTTTAACAATTGTTCGAGAGAATTGATAAATGGGTATTGAATATTTAACAGTAGTTACATTGCTTCAACTTGTGGGACATGAAACTAATGAAAGCAAAACCTTGTATTTTGTTTCAAAATTTTTAAGATAGAACAACTGCAGACTGACATATTACCATATTTATTGCCACTGAATATTTTATAGATTTTGTTTTAAGTACCAAATGTAGGTTGATTACTGTCTGTATGTAACAGCAAATAAAATCATTCAGTGCTTTTGACAGGTATTGTGTATAATGTTTTACTTTAAGGTTTGCAAAATTATCTGTTTGTCTGTCATTGAATAATTTATGGAAGTGGTTTACTACTACCATTCTCGATGGTAGCTATTTTCTAACATTGACATAATAAAAAGGAAAGGGAAATTTCCAAGACAGTTGGTGTTTTCTTAAACATCTACTGTAACATTGTAGTCTTAAAATAAGCACGTGTATAACTGCATGTACTGTTCAGTCAAGTCAATTAACATACCAGTATTCTTTAACAAGGCACACATGTATAACTGCATATACTGTTCAGTCAAGTCATTAACATACCAGTATTCTTTAACAAGGCACACAATTTGTTGCAAGGGCTGGAGTAAGCAATAATGCGTCAACTATGTTTTCTTGTTTATTCCGACAACAATAATGTTGACGACATAATGACGTTAACGACAGTGACAGCGACGACAATGATCATTAATGACAAAGTTGATTCTCAGTTATATCGATAATAACTATAGCAATAATATAATGTAGAGAAAATATCATACAACCAAACATAAAAACAGTAGACAGTTTTGCATATTATATAGATCTATATAAAAATATATAGTTTAAATGTACAAATAATTTTGTTCTTCTATTCCATATTTATAACAATATTTCATTATCTTTTCCGTCACCGAAAAACACTTAATTTAGAATAAATGCATGTAGTTAATATTTCATCAAATATAGAACTTCCCATAGGATGTCAGCCTCGAAATAGTAAATTGGATTTGAATCTTAATGTTTTTAAAAACGCTTCCACAATTACATTACATCAAAATAGATGTGGCGGCGGCAACCAAACACACGCCGTTAAACAATAATATATAACACTAATATATATAAATTAAAATCATACGAATGATTTTTCTTAATTTCATTACACAACTAAATTTCTGAGACTGATTGGTGAGTTGCAGTTGGTAATTCTTTGGTATTTACAGATTTAAGTTCATCAGAACCTGTCTCTGTAACTGATTTAACTTCATCAGAACCTGTCTCTGTTACATACTGAACTTCATCAGAACCTGTCTGTATCTGTTACATACTGAACTTTATCAAAACTGTTACAGATTGAACTTCACCAGAAGGAGTTGAAAAGCTTCCTACTGAAACATGGCCAGGACTACGAGTCTCTCCACATTGTCAACTCCTCCGATCATGTGACGGAAAAGGATGCCAGAAACGAGCTATGTGAGTCCTATACTGATATCACTTATGGTCAAACGTTACTCATTTTCTTAGCTATCAATTCAGGTTCAAATTAATTGTTTTGACTTTCCAGCAATGTAGTTTACGCATTTGTAACAAACCAGTATGTATTGTGCACTTGACATCAGCCATCAGTTGTTCAAGCTCTCAGAATAACTATGTGAATTTCATGGCAGGTATCAGCTACATGTACCACTTCTCCTAGATCTGACAAGTAATTACTCCAATCAAAATTTCTGACTCTGCTTTGGTGAGTAAAATACACTGCAACTCCATTATATTGTGATTTGCGGGGTCCATGGATTGCGATCGCTAAATAGCTGGATTGCGTTATAACTTGTTATACTAATCATGTACATATACATGTATACACTAGCCAATTTTGCAATCTCAAAGCATAAATGTAACAAAATAATATTCGGTAGGAATATGATGTATCAAGGGTTTCTGTGTATAAATGGCATTGCAAATAATGTATTAATGCTACACAAATGAAGTAAAAGTAGCATGAATATCATTTTGACGTATTCCGGGCGAGACTTATTTTCACAACATGTTATTTATTGAAATGTATCTTTTTATAGATTGATTAACATCTACTGGAGAAGTTGATAGAAATGTACAATTCTTAATGTTTCTTTATAGAACACAATGCAATCCAATTTCAAATTAACATGCACAGTATGTTTATAAACATAAATTCCCCATTGATTGAAATATTCGCTCTTATGTTTCTCTGTACGCTAATTGATGCAAGTATATTATAACAGCTATACACCGGCAGCTCAACGCTTGCTATTTTTAGAATGATCGTGTGTTGAACTCGCTATCTAGAATCGATTGTTATTATCAGAGCAGGCCGCTAGGCTAAACAAAATAGTGGATTAATTCTGGGAATTAATATAATATTCTATTTATGACATACAATAAAAAAATACGTTCATACTTATGCTCAGTTCTAGAGTATATGTTGAAGATATGTATATAACTTCATTTTAACCGCTTATGTAAACAGTTATGTAAATTTTTAATCCCCAAAAGTATGCAACAGTTATTGGTATCCGTTAAACCATTGTTTGAAGTTTGCATTCCCTTGAATTAGAAAATTTGCCCAATTCTATTGGCATTGAATTTTCCCGCTGCATAATTATGGCAAGAAAATCTGGGTCAAAAATGATCTTAGACAGCTACGCCGAAAAAGTATCACAGTGTCGAATTGAAGTGTTATTTCTGATGTACCGGTATTTTTTCCCTTCCACAGTGAAGAATGTGTTAAGAAAAATTGCCAGTACTACTTCAACATCAATGGGGAGGTGCACCTGGAAAACACAAACAGTCTGAAACTTTTGATGCAGCAAAGCAGGTAGGGCCGACATTAGGTGTTTCACATCTTGTTTCACATCTTGTAAAATTACAAATTTGTATGTGCAACAAATGGCTGCTGGTTTTCCCATCGAAGTATTTTATTTATTCTTATTTTAAAGGAACCTATTCACAGAATGGCAAATCAACTATTTTATTTTTTTTGTCCAAATAGAAGTGTCTTAATTGAAATGAGCGAAATCAGACACAAACAATTATTGGAAATAATGTGTAGTTAATGAGTAAATGTGAATGGGAATGTTTAGCATGGGAAAGCATGTCAAGTTTTTTGTCGATATTTGAGAAAACTTTTCTATCATTTACATAGTGTAAACAATATATGAGGCATGTCGTGGGAAACCTGGGCTTAATGCATGTGCGTTAAGTGTCGTAAAGGGGCTGCGCAGGCTAATCTGGGACGACACTTAACACACATGCATTTAGCCCGGTTTTCCAAGACACGCCTCATATGTTAATTTAGGTTCAGCTGGCCTAATGGTAAGTGTGACAGAATTTTGATTCAGCTGTCAGGTCCGAGCTTAAGTAACGTTATAAAAGCATGAAGGGCCTTCAATCTATGCCTTTTTTATTTGCATTGCAGATCAGTGTTGGTCCCCATGATATCTCGCTACGGCAAGGCCTGGTCCAACTTCTGGGGCGCTGTCAGCTCCACAGGGTTCTACGCCCGGTCAGAGGATTATATAGACATTGTGAACAGAGATTAAGTGTAAGTAGGAACATTTTCAAAGGTCCCATTAAAACAAGCTCTGAGTTAATTTTAATCCATATTTTTGTTTACTTGTGAAAGAACATAAGTTAATAACACACAAACAAAGTTATCAGCTACAACTTTTATTATAAGCAATACACATATAAAAACTCGGCATATTTGTATTCTGACTGCCAAAGCATGGGTACAGGAAAGTATATCGAATTATAATAGACTTATTTCTTTTGTGCAGACACAATACATTGCTACAAAAGTATTAAGTTGTTTAGTGATCACAAAGTTCAGCATCATTTATCAATCCATTTTCAGTGGAGTCTGGAATGTACCCTACATGTCGGGCGTCGACCAGATCCACAACCACATCCTGCCTGTCCTTAAAGGGGCCTACATGACCCCAGGCCTCGACCCAGATATGGCCTTGTGCTTGAATCTCAGAAATCAGGTAGGTGTAGAATTTGAACAACAGTTTTCAATCCTTCCATCGTCTTTTTGATCTATAGTAGGAAAGTTATGGGGTCTCTACAGTTCCGACCTGAGACCCAGACATGACCTTGTGCTTGCTTTAATCTCAGAAATCGGGTTGGTTTAGAATTTGATAATCCATTTTCCCATAGTCTTACTGTCCCTAGTAAAGTGGCCTACACAGCCCCTGGCGGCTTGGACCCAGGCCTTGTGCTTTATCTCCGAAATTATTGTGGAACTTAAGCAAAAGCATCCTAATCTTCCTGTAGTGTAATTGATCCACAGGTAACAAACGTGGCTGTACAATCAGGGAAAAATGTTCTATGAATCTTTATTATAAGATTATGAAAACTTTTAATATTTATTGTTATTTATTTATATAAGTATTCATCTTATTTAGTTTCCCTTACAAATGCTTTGAAATTGAGTTGAGTATAATTGAATAAATACACAATTATTCCAGTAACTTTAATTTATTTTTACTGTTTGTTTCTTACTGTCTTCTTCGAAAATTGTCAATTTGCTGGTCTTGTAATTTAAGCACAACAGCTTAGACTTCCTTTCAGCTGATAACATCTTTAAATGCTGAACTTTATAAACAAATATGCTAAAATGTGCTATATCTGTGTAAAAAAGATGAATTGTAAAAAATTTATCATTTGAAGTAGATAGTTTATTTTCCTCCCCTGCAGTGTTCATGGAACGACACTCCTTGCTAAGTATTCCTAATGTATTGTGCAGCATATTTTTGATGCTTTATTTTAGGTGAGCTATTGGTATAGGGGACATCTCCGGTGTCGTCCGGCGTCCGTATGCTGTCAACTATTTGGCTCATTATCGCGATAAAGACTACATTTTTAGCTCACCTGAGCACAACATGCTCATGGTGAGCTTTTTGTGTGTCAACATTTTCATTCAAAGATCATCTCCTCCTAAACCACTTGGCAGATTTTCACCAAAGTTCACAGGAATGATCCTTGAGTGACCATCTTTCAAAGTTGTTCAAATCGTTCCAGTCCGCTGCATATGTAGTTACCAGAGCTAAAAATAGATTTAAAAACAAAATGAAAACTTTAAAAAATCTCCGAAACCACAAGGCTTAGAGCTTTCATATTTGATATGTGACATCCTCTAGAGGTCCTCTACAAAGATTTATCAAATGATGCCCCTGGGATTAAAACTGGCCACATCCCGGGAGTCACATGGTTTATATAGACTTGAATAGCAAAATGACTTTAAAAACCGCAACGCCCAGAGGTTTCATATTTTGTATGTAACATTCTATAATGGTTCTCTACAAAGATTTTTCAAATGATGCCCCTGGGGTCAAACTGGCCACATCCATGGGTGACACGGTTTATATTGACTTGAATAGCAATATGACTTAACAAATCTTCTTCTGAAACACCAAGGCCCAGAGGTTTCATATTTGGTATGTAACATTGCATAATGTCCTCTGCAAAGATTGTTCAAATGAACCCCTGGGGTCAAAACTGACCTCACCCTGGGCTGACATGGTTTATATAGACTTAATTAGCAATATCACTTTAAAAATCTTTTCCTCTGAAACTTCAAGGCCTGGAGGTTTCATATTTGGTATGTAACATTGTATAGTGGTTCTCTACAAAGATTGTTTAAATGATGCCCCTGGGGTCAAAACTGGGCACACCCCAGAGGTCACATGGTTTATATAGACTTAAATAACACAATTACTTTAAAAATCTTCTTCTCTGAAACCTCAAGGCCCAGAGGTTTCATATTTGGTATGCAACATTGTATAGTGGTCCTCTACAAAGATTGTTCAAATTATGCCCCTGGGGTCAAAACTGGTCACACCTCGTGGCTCACATGGTTTATATAGACTTAAATAGCAAAATGACTTTAAAAATCCTCTCTTCTGAAGTACATAACATTGCATAGTGGTCCTCTCCAAAGATTGTACAAATTATGCCCAATTATGCCTGGGGTCAAATCTGGCCACACCCCAAGGGGTCACATGGTTTATGTAGACTTGAATAGCAGAATGACTTTAAAGAATTTTACCTGAAACCGCAATGTTCGTTCAAGATTGTTCAAATTATGCCCCTAGGATAAAAATAAACCATACCTCGGGGATGCAAATTCCAATTGTTTTACAAGGTCTCAGGTGAGCGTCCTAGGGCCCTTAGGGCCCGCTTATTTTAATTAAGAATACTCGCAATAATCTACAATCATACATGCCATACGTCCCTGTCTCACCAGGATTGTCCGAGGTCTGTCGCGGCCACCCGGTGAGATGCATTTTGTCCCAGTCAATCACAAAAATCGATGTTAGTGTACCATAAAACTTACATTGGGCCAACATTAAACTTCAGATAGTTAATCCCTTTATCGGTCCCTATGGCAACAATATCCGCTAGCCGCGTGTCAAAGAGGAGCAGTAAAGATACACCATTAGCGATTTATTGATCGTTTGTCACACATCACGGGATGGGGGTCATATATCCACGGTCGCTAATTGCTGCTGATTGTTGAATTGTTTCGGAATAAAAAAGGAACTAAGTTTGTTGTTATTTTGATTTTAAATGGAATAGGTGTTATCACATAATTAGTTTTGTAACGTTTGAAGGTAAGTATGAAAATAAATTGAGAACTTTTCGAGAATTAAAGATGCAGAAACAATCTTCCCTTTCTTTAAATTCGTATTGTTCACATCGCAAAATTTGATGCAGTTAATGAAGCAGTGTATAGTGGAACGTAGCCCAGGTATAAGTCTGATGGAGTAGTCTCCCTTGTAAACGCATTAGTTTATTTGACAATCAGTGTTTATATTTGCGTGTTTCGTATGATTTCTTTGATGTCATAATTAAAAATACATGTTATCATCTATATTATTGAATAAATATGATAAAAGTATATGCGTGTGTATGTTTCTGTTATTCATTTTGGGTGTTTATTGTTTGAACTACTATATAGACCTCGAAACGGAATAGGACCTAGGTTAGATACGATAAACTATTATTATTACTTGTTTTTTTTTTTCGGATAAACTGACAATATTAATGTGTCCCGGTCAAATGTCAACTGTCCGGGCGATTTTTTGGCAATGTCCCGTTTTGGCCTAATCAAATTATGGCATGTATGTCTGCAATGCACATATTTGGAAACGTGTAAATTAGTATATATGTTTTTCAGCGAATTTGAGCAACATTTCTTGTATATAATTACTGCTAAATGTGTGATCACACTGATGTAATTATTTGTTTTGTTAATCTTTTCACATATTTAATTACATGTTCAATGTTATGGCTTCATAATGTCCGATGTATGTGTATTACTGGCCACTAGATGCTGACCGCTGTCACAGACCCATACATTCATCAATATCTTTGACACATGACACGGGGCTAATCTATTAAAACACGGGGTTCTGTATCTACTTGTGAAATACTGCTTTTAAGTTGAAAATGAAACACACTCTTCAATCAATAAATTAATGTTTTTAAAAGCAACACAAGTTCACAAATATTCTAATAGCGGTTTAACTATTCAAATAACAATCATTCATTTAAATATTCAAATAGTTTTGCCATCCTAGTAATTTACTATCGGTTGACCCTTCTGTAAAAAGGATTCACCACTTTATATGAGGTTTTGGAAATATGACATTTCCAAAATGTGAACGTAATTATAATTGAAATTACTTAAGATTAACTTAAGATGATTCTGTAATATGGCCCCTGATCCATTAGATTCTGTAATATGGCCCCTGATCCATTAGATTCTGTAATATGGCCCCTGATCCATTAGATAAACCATTATGAGAACTGTTTTGAAGTACTCATTGTGTGATTGATTATTGTGTCGGATAAGACATTTTGTTTGGGGCTTGTTCATGAGCCGAGTCACATTGTTATTTTTGAAATACAATACTTAACCACCCATTCCAGTTTGAAATACAATACTTTACCACCCAGTCCAGACCTGGACATTCATAACGAAATAAAAAATAGTTAATTGTGTACCATTTATTTAATAATATTTATCAAAGTGGTTGTATTATTTGCTTGTTTCGTAATATAGAGTAGATTTCAATAGGCTATTCCAAAATATCTTGCAATTGCATGATTACATGATTATTACATGAGGACATTGAACTATATGATCCATATTCAACTGGAGATCAACTATCAAATAATAACACCCTCAATATGATAACACCCTTTATATGCTGATTCCCTATGCAAAATGTATGCAACCCACTGTAAAGTTTTCTGTGTTTCTTCTGATCTTTGTATATATAGATGATATTTGCATTATCTTACGCAAACGCTCAGGAAAATATTAATTGTCTGCCATTCTGTGATGGTATAACCCGTTATCACACCGAAACAAATTTGTATGCCTCCAAAGGGGGGCATATAGTAATCGCATCGTCTGTCCGTCTGTACTTCCGTCCATGACAAGGTTAAGTAAATTTTACAGTTTCATTTAGCACCAACAATTATTTTATTACACTTACATGGCATTTATATAGCGCACAAATTATAAAATATTCTGTTGCGCTTCACATTTACATAGCACACATTTGATAAATAAAAAGAATACATATTACGCATGACCATATTATATTACATAATTATATACACACGATAGAACCTAAACATTCGATATTCAAACAGGATTCTAGAACTTAGATTCAGACATGTGGATATCAATATAGTTTTATATCACTACACTGCTTACTACAACACTTGGATACTTACACAGTTGTTGCTTATGACCATTCCCTATTGACCCATATCACCCAACGTCTCCTTGACCTTGACCTAATTTGCACTTAGAATAATTCAAATAGGCTGTTTCATGGTTAACTAGATTTTACTGTTTCATCTAGCGCCAACACTGCCTGCAACAGCAACAACACAGTTGTTACTTATGACCATTCACAATCCACCCATATCACCCAACCTCACTTTGACCTTGACCTAATTTGCACTTAGAATAATTCAAATGGGCTGTTTTTTGGTTAACTAGATTTTACCATTTTGTCTAGCACCAACACCGCTTGCTACAACACTTAGATACTTACACAGTGTTGCTTATGACTATGCCCAATCCACCCATATCAACACACCTCACTTTGACCTTGACCTAATTTGGAATAAGAAATGGGCTATCCAGCACCAACTGGGGGCATGTGTGTTTATCAAACACATAATCTTGTTTAAATACTGGTACCGGTCGAAAGTCAAGTAAAGTTGAAAGAGGTTAAGATGTATAATGAATTTAAGAAATTTAGTTGCATAGCATATTAAATGTCTTGCAACTGACTTTAAGGCTTAAATTGAAATGTGAAAGGAATGGTCAAAGCACAGAGGCAAAACCACAAATATATTTACATATTGATGTTGAATATATCTCTGGCACAAAGCCCTTTTAAGATTTCAGTTGAAAATAAAGTAAATAGCTCTAGTGGAATTAATATGCCATACGATCGTTCTATGGCCCAACAAACGATAAGGAAGTTTGAAAACAATGCAGTAGACGCTTCAAGATTTGAATAGCTCTAGATGAATGTGATCCCCCTCCTCGGTGAATTCTTTTGTAATAAATGGTTGTTCTAAAATAGCCATTATATTTGAATTATACATTCTGGTGTGTTTGTGAAATATCTGTTTCTTACCAGTAAACCTTCATGATCTCAAGTTGAATGATTTACCGGGGTACTGTGGGATATTTACCGGGGTACTGTGGGATATTTACCGGGGTACTGTGGGACATTTACTGGGGTACTGTGGGATATTTACCGGGGTACTGTGGGATATTTACCGGGGTACTGTGGGATGTTGACCGGGGTACTGTGAGATATTTACCGGTGTACTGTGGGATATTTAACAAGACTTGTCACGGTTTATGCCCTTTCTGAATGGCAATGTAAACTACTATTTATCAACATTATAAACCTTTCGGATGGCTATATGAATAGCTCAGTGTGCCATTTTCACATCAGATATTACAGATTGCCGAAGACTTGTTCATTAGCCCAGTAGTATTGATCTTTTTGAAATAAATCATATTGAATTTCTATTAGTTTCAGATATACTTCACCAAAAACATTTATGTCGGAATATTCATGCCAAAATCAGTTAATTAACAAATGTATATTATGCCAATCATTAAATATTACTGATTGAATTACATGGAGTTGTAATACAAGAATTAATTTAATATTATCACACTTGAAGCTTTCAGTAGGCATTTCCAAACATTCTTGAATTACAAGATTTCAGGAAGACACATAATTATGGAGTGCAGAGTATATTGGAGATAAACAGTAAAAATATTAACACCTAACACCAAAAATATTAACACATATTAAGTCTCCCATAATGCAACTGCGGTGATGAAGGAGATCATTAAACTCTATAAATAATAACAGGCCAGTCACCAAACACCGTTTAGATGTCATTAATCAACCCTAGACTGATAAATGGTTTGCAAAACCTCACATCGCGCTGAAAATATGTGCTGCTGTGCTGCTGTCGAGGGTCTGGAGCCCTATTAGCATGAGCATAAACTTAGATTGTACTTAAGTAAAATTCTTAAAACGTAATATGCTACAGCGTTATGTTGAGGTTATTACTTAAGTTTTTATGTCCCCACTTTCAGGAGGGGGGGGCGTATAGATTTGCCCTTTCTGTTCATCCGTCCGTCGAATGCTTGTTGTGTCACGCGTAACTCAAGAAGTATAACAGCGAAAGTGTTCAAACTTTATAAACATATGTTTGCATGTGCACCTGGGTATCTCAGTACATTTTTAGCTTGACTTTGTGAAGAAATAAAGTTGGCGTCAGCATTCAGGCTAGGTTAAAGAGTCAAGTTTTTCCTGAAAGCTAGTTTCTCAGAAAGAGCTTGAGGGATTTCATTTAAACTGAAAACATTTATTTCCCATATTTAAATGATCTTATATGCTAAGTTTGGTAACTCGAGTTAAAAATTGTCAAAATTATGGGCCTTTTTACACTTAGAAATTTTGCAAATAAGCTATTGAGATATGTTAAAGTTTTTAAAGTTGTTTCTCAGGAATGGCTAGAGGGATTTCATTCAAACATAAAACACTTATTCCCTATATTAAAATGAACCCATAGGCTAATTATGAAAACTCAAGTTAGAAATTTTTCAAAATTATGGTCCTTTTTACACTTCAACATTTTACATTCCCGTGGGTGGGGTGGCGGAATCAACTTTTGATTTCCATTCTCTTAATCGAGAATGAATATTCATAGATAGATACCCGAAAGCAGTACTTTACTTGGGATTGCATTTGGGGTGGGCTGGTTTGGGGTCAAGGTCACTGTTACTAAAAATAGAAAAAAAAGTTTCTGCTTGACAACTAGAGAACAAATTGAAATACTTTACTGAAACTCAGTTAATAGATACCGTATAGTGAGACATTGCATGAGATTGATGAAACTTTATAGCCTTTATAGCCCAATAATCATGAAACTTGCTCAGAACATTTGTCCCAATTATATCTACGACAAGTTCTAAACCGGGTCACATGAGGTCAAAAACTAGGTCACCAGACCAAATTGAAGAAAAAGCCTGTGAACATTCTAGAGGCCACATTCTTAGCCGAATCTTCATGAAACTTGCTCAGAACAATTTAGTTCCTTAGCCCTTTAGATGAGCCACCTAGGGCCTTATGGCCCTCGTGTTTAATGTTCATAGTTAATGTAAAAGTGTATCATACAGGATTTGCTCATGCCTCTTCCTGTCTAAATTGTGTTGGTTCTTTGTCCATTTTTCCTCTACTATTACATTGTGGCATACTTTGCTAAAAATGACTGTATTTGATGGTTCAGTTACAGATACCAGAATCAGTAGAAGGTTAAATAAAATAAAACACCTCTAAGTATATAAATAAAGACATTTAGTTGCAAAGCATATGATATCTCTTGCGACTGACCCTAAATTGGAATGTGAAAGCATTTGTTAATGCACAGAAGCACAATCACAGATCTATTAATATATTTCTCTTTAATATATCTTTGGCACGAAGTTACCAGTGCTACTTTGATAAAAAATGCAGACAAGTTTAGATGAAATAATATGCCTTCCAAATTCTATGGTCCAATTATGATATTCGAAAACTAACCAATAGACACTACAAAATTTTGAAAAGCTCGAAAAATGAGATTCCCCTCCCCAGTGAATTCCTTTGTGTCAGATAGCCCTGATCAAATAACCACAAGTTTTGTTATACAAAATCTTTCACTATGTACACATGAAGTAAAATTTTAAATTTTAATTGGATATTTAAGAATACTAGAATAGGGTTATATCCATTCATCTACAAAAAAAACAGCAAACTTTGGTGTACAAAATTTTCCATTAAGTGCACCTTTAGTTAAAACTATTTTCAATAGGATACCGGTACGAGTATTTAACAAAATATACGAAGGATTATGCCCATGCACATTGGCATTGTAAACTTCTGATCAACATTATATACCATTTTGAAAAACTTTTTGTGTGTTCACATTTCAGATATTACAGATTGTTTAGCAGTAAGACTTGCTCAGGAGCCTATTCTCATGATTCTGCTCTTTTGAAATGCAACCTATTGAAATGCCTTAATTACGTTGTACTTCAAGACCTAAACAATTCATGTCCAAACCGATGAAAGCCTTGTTTGAAATTGTTGTAATGGCTGTAATTGTGGAATTATTTCAGTAGGCAATTCAAAAATGTCTTGCAGTTCGAAGATTTTAGGAGGAATCTTAATTTCAAGAGTCACTGAAGATATGCAATCACAAATGTGGTATTTAAAGCAGCAGTCCATAAATATGTAGTAAAAATACAATTTTGCAGAAATCATTCCTAATGGACATCTTACCAATCAAAATACAAAAAACCACATTGAAATCGGTAAAATAATACCGTTTTTGTATTTTATTATGGTTTTGTTTCTGTATGCGATAGCTGGTGATGCCTCTGGAGTAAATCAGCATGTGCATGAGTGTGCATTCCGTTTCCAAGCGTTTTTGAACTTTGACATTATAAATTGCATTTCGTAAATAATAAACAGTTTTCAGGCGAAAAAAACGCATTTACGTTTCATTAGAACTTATGCCAGTTGAAGATGTATTGAATTATATTCTGAGGACTGCGGCATTAAATCTTAGAAGAAGAACTTTATTCCAAAAAGTAATTATAAGCCCATCCGTTCAAACATTTATAAAACAAAATAATGAACATTTAAACACGCATCTTAATCATTGTCAGGCCAACCGTAAAAAAGTGTTTTTTGCCATTGCCTACCCAAGGTTGCTGGTATTGGGTAGGTAGGTAGGCAATATAAATAAATATATAAAAAAAAAATATTGCAAATTGATGATACATTTATCGTCAGAATATAGCGTATAACACAGATGTTGCTTTTGATAATATAATCAAGTGTCTGTTGATATGACGAGAGCTTGCTAGCAATCATCTTTAATTAGACTATGAATGCTGACAAACAGTCCGTAGTTTTCATAAGTTTGATAAAACATGATAAGAATTGCATTTTGATCTGACCAATTGAAATGCAAGGACCTAGCTGATACAGTTAATTTGTTAACCCAGTAGAAAACGACCAAACTGGAAGAAGAGCGAGCTTTTATTTAACCCAAAGAAAATATAGAATATTTGGAATATAAAAAACTGGTTTGATTTAACAAAGGAAAAACTGTTTGAGTCGGGACTTTCGTCTGGTAGGTAGGCAACGGCAAACAAAGTTAATTTTTATGTTGGCCTTACATAAACATATCAAATGACAAATATATGTAAGATTCTTTCGAAAAAATTTACATGACTATCATGGTATCATAGCGTGACCTGAAAATGTATGTGCTATTTATATGTATCCATAATTTGGTAGTCCCTTTAGGGGTATTGAGATGGAAAAAATATCATACTGCATTTAAAGCATTTCAGCCATACTGTAGACATTCTATTGAGTATACAGATATTTTGGTTTTAACCATTATGGTCTCAGTTGTGGAGGAAAAGCAGTGCGCAGTAAAATTCTCTTTTTGGTACAGTACTGCGGTTTATTGTTTAAAGAACTGGAAAGTGTGATTATAGCGTAATTCCATTTGTCACTTTAAATACTTATTTAAAAAAAAAAACTACAGATTATTTGGAAATGAGCGCTTGCAACATACCGAAAATAATTGTGTATCCTTAGACTCATAATTAATAGACAATTATAAATACATTTTGTCTGCATTTAGATACCTTTGAATATATGAACAGATCGTCTATGATTTATGGCCCAATTATAATTATCTCCGAGGGCTACTGTGATTTAGTATAATCATAATTACATACGAAATTGAAAATACCTTGAATGCTGTCATTGTGCTTTAGTGCTGGGGTTATTTGCTTTGATTCTACGATGGATGCAATCTTCACTGACGAAAGTTTCAATACAAAGGCAGATATTTATAAGTGGTCGCATATTTGTTTGGTATTTGCTCCGTAATCATAATTGTTGGAAAATAAGTGACACAATTGTAGATTCAATCTGTTAACATTAGAAATTAAGTAATTTTCATGCCAAGAAGCAGTGTTGTCCTTCACTTGCAGCAGATTGAATGTAATTTAGTTAACTTTTCTTCAATTTAGCTTTAAAATTGTCATTAAAAAAAAAAAATGTTTTCCATGTTTTTTTGTGGATAAACAAATCAGTTATTTAGGGAATGTACTGTCATATCAGGATTTTTTTAACCACTTGAACATAGGGTATAGATATGTTTAGGCACATCTTAATACTTGATGGTGTACATAAATAATAATAATAATAATAACATCAAAACGGCGTCAGCGTCCGCGTCTGAATTTGGTTAGTTTTTATTCAAAAGTCTTGTAATTTCAAAACTATATGATTTATTCACTTGAAACTTGGAACATACCTTTGTCATCAACTTCAGTATCAGGAGCGACATTCACCATAACTCTGTTTTGTATGGTCACAGTGTTATGTCCCTTTTTCACAAAGATTTTCAGGTTAAAGTTCATGATAAAAAGTTTTGTTACTTCAAAACTACAGAAGTTATTCACTTGAAACTTGGAAAATACTTTTGTCATCAACGCCAGTGTCAGTGGCAACATTCTCTATAACTCTGTTTTGTATTTTTATAGAGTGATGCCCGTTTTTCACATAGATTTTGTGGTTGAAGTTTATATTTAACAGTTTTGTAACTTCAGAACTTGAAAATTGAACAATATACCTTGGTCATCAACTCCAGTAACAGGGACAACATTCCCTATGACTCAGTTTTGTATTTGGACAGAGTTATGCCCATTTTTCACATATATTTTCTGGTTAAAGTTAAATTCAGAAGTTTTTTTAACTGCAGAACTACACAAGTTATTCACTTTAAACGTCTTTTAATACCTTTTTCTTCAACTTCAGTGTAAGGGGCAACATTCCCTATAACTTTGTTTAGTATTTTGTCAGAGTTATGCCCCTTTTTCACATACATTTTCAGGTTAAAGTTTATATTCAAAACTTATTTGTAACTTAGAACTACATAAGTTATTCACTTAAAAATGGGAACATACCTTTGTCATCAACTCCAGTATCAGGGGCAACCTCCCTATAACTCTGTATTGCATTCTGCCAGAGTTATGCCCCTTTTTCACATAGATTTTCTGGTTAAAGTTTATATTAAAAACTCTTATTACTTCAAAACTGCGCAAGTTATTTAGTTGAAACTTGCAATATTTGGATGTAATAATTGCCATAAATCAGTTGTGTATTTCAACAAATGTATGCCCCTTCCACTTCCCAAAATATGTACCAACTTAAATACTTTGAATAGTCGAGTGTTCTGTCCTCTGACAGCTCTTGTTCAGTGAGTTATTGCCCTGTGATTTGAAATTCAACATTTTCTAAGGAAATGTTTGTTCCCACACAAGACCCTAAGAACCAATAACCCAAATTCAATGAAACTTTATATGAAGCTTCCGTACCAAGGTGACATGCACATATTGTCAGGTCGTTCTGGTGTGATAATTTTTCAGGAACTTATTGCTCTTTTTTTATGAAAAATGATAAATGTTAATGGAATATTTTAATTTCCGCACGAGATCTCGGGAACTAAAAACTTGAATCCAATGATACTTTATACGCTGCATCCATATCGAGAGGTCATGCGCATATTGGCCTGTCGTTCTGGTCTGATATTTTTTCAAGGAGTAATTGCCCATTCATAATCAATTGGCTGTTTTTGCTTGTCGACACTATAACTTGGGCATGATTGGAGAATTACTTGACACAAATGTTTGCTGCAATGAGCTGGTGTGTACCCCTCATCAATCAGGTCATAGGTCAATGTCACACATAGAAGTCAAAGGGCAAAATTGACACTTTGCTTATCTGTGCTGCAACTTAAATGGATTTTACAAACTACCTGGCACAAATGTTAACTTCAGTGAGACAACATGAAGTGCATATAAACAAGATCAATACGTCAAAGGTCATTCTTAGTGGTCAAACATCAAGATTAGCTTTTGCCTTGTCCTGACTATAACTTTGTCATTAATTGAGCTATTTATGGTACAACAAATAATAATCAAGTTTAAAAACATTAGTAGAATATGATCTGTCTAAAAACAATGTCAAAATGTTTAAATGGTATTTCTGTTATTTTAGTCACGGTGACATTTTAGCTCACCTGAGCACTTTTCTCCGAATCACAAAGTGCCCAGGATTAGAGCTAGTGTGGTCAGTCTCTGTCCACTGTCAGGCGTCCTTTGTTTGTCATGTGTTGTCAATTTACTTATCTGAAACCACTTGGTGGATTTTAACTAATCTTGGCAGGAATGTTCCTGGGGTGGTCCTTTATCATATTCCTACAATTCGGTGGAATATCTATACAACTCAGGTTGCCATGATAACCAAAAGCTTTGAAAAATAACAAACTTAAAAAATCTTGCCAGAAACCACTCGATGGATTTTAAAGAAATTTCACAGAAATGTTACTTGGGTGACACCCCACCAAATTCCTGTAAATAACTTTGATTTGTTAAAAAACATGGCCACCTGGGTGTGTGAAAGTTTGCCAATGTATGGCTGTATAGGCAACTTTGACAATCTTCTTGTCGAAAACCACTTGTGGTTTTCAAAATAATTTCACATAAATGTTTCTTGGGTTCTCTTCTACTAAATTCCCGCAAATAATTGTGATGCATTAAAAACCATGGCCAACAGGGGTTGGGGAATTTCAACTGTATATTGTCATATAGGCAACTTTCACAGTCTTCTTGCAAGAAGCCACTTTGGATTTCAAAATAGTTTCACAGAGATGTTAGTTAGGTGATCCTCTACCAAATCCCTTTAAATTCATGTTGTATTGCAACTTTGACAATATTCTTTTTAGGAAACCACTGTTTGAATTTCGAAATAATTTCACAGAAATGTTACTTGGGTGACCCTCTACCAAATTTTGTTGGATAATTTTGATTTTTAAGAAAACATGGCTGTCGTGGTGGGGAAGTGTGACCGTATATGGCTGTATAGTAAACTTTGACAATCTTGTTGGAAACTATAGTGCAAAAACATTGACCTGATTGAAGTATGTTCGTGTATATTTGGAGATGTTTGTATTACTTATTTTTGTCCGTCCGTCCGGCCTGTCAGTCTGTCGGATTTTTGTGATGCGCGCAAGAGCGATGATGATTTATAAACATATTTATCAGCATGTGAACTTGTGCACCTGGGTATTTTCGCGCAGTTCTTTCCGACGTCAAAGTTATGGCCCTTTTTTAGCTAAAAAAAATACATTTTTGGAATTTGTGTCGCATGTAACTCGAAAAGTATAACTGCTACGTTGATGAAACTTTATTAACATATTCATCACCATGTGAACTTGTGCCCTGGGTATTTTGGCGAAGTTTTGTTCTGAAGTCAGCAGAGTTATGGCCCGTTTTTTAGCAAAAAATAACCTTTGTCGGACTTGTGTCAAATGTAACTCAAAAACTATACTTGCTACAGTGATGAAACTTTATAAACATATTCATCACCATGTAAACTTTTTGTACACCTGGGTATTTTGGTGCAGTTTTTTTCCGACATCAGCAGAGTTTTGTGACAACCAGTGGAATGTGGGGGCATCCATGTCCTACAGACACATGTCTAGTTAGTGGAATTTTTACCCCAGAAGTTGTTTTGTTTAATTACGGCCAAGCAAATTTTGATGCGGGTGCCCTATAGTAATCAGCATGTCTGTCGGTCTGTCCGCCGGTCTGTCCGTCAGTCCGTCCACATTTTTCATGTTTGTTTTTCATAACTTCTGCACTATTTCAGCTATTATTTTGAAACTTCATGGGTGGATAGATCTCATTAAAGAGAAATGCAGTGCAGACATGGCGAAAGACCGTCACAATTTACAGGCCAGACTGTCCTACGGAGAGGAAAAATTTACAGGCCAGTTGTGAACTTCACAGGCCTCAACTTTTGGTATTTAACATTCACCACTTAAGAGTTTTTATTCTTAAATTTTAATGTGCCAATATTTAACTTTACTTTTATTTTTTCAATATAATGACATACACAAAATTGAACATTTTTCATCACTTTATAGATTATAGTACACCTCCAGTACAGTGAGGAATCACAAGTTTGTGTCAAATCCTTTGGACGCCATTCACACCATGAAGATTGAAATTTACGTTAGTATTTGGTGACTTTGGTGGGTGGGGAATGCGTTTTATCTGACGGAGCAGTTGTTTTTTTATTCGGCATTGCCCCCTTAACATATATTTTAATTTGTCGAAGGCACTCATGGTTTGTACTTATAACACTTGAATATCACCGAAAATGTACGATAGATTTCGATAAATATTTTCGCAAAACACACACTGTTCGTATTAAAAACTCACTTGTTTACGTATGGCAACGAATCCGAATACACAGGAACAGGTAACTGCGAAATAATTTTGTTGTGAAAACTGCGAAGAGGTTACAAACTTTGGAAATGGAAAAAAAAAAATTACCGGACAGTAAGTCCGACGATATTGGATTTCACCGTCGGCCTTTTAAAATTTTCGTCGGCAATGTCCGACGGGCCGACGGTCTTTCGCCATGTCTGGCAGTGCACAAGAACCATTACTCTGCACTTCATGGTTCTGGAGTTATTGCCCTTTGTTAATTTTTCATACTTCGTTTTTGCCTGGAGCATAACTCTTAGACTATAAGAGGTATTAACTTGAAACTTTATAGGTGGATAGATCTCAGTGAGGAGAAGTGCATTGCACAAAAACTGTTACTCTGGATTTCATAATTCTGGAGTTATTGACCTTCGTTAATTTTTCTTGCCTGGAGCATAACTCTTAGACTATAAGAGGTATTAACTTGAAACTTCATAGGTGGATACATCTCATTGAGGAGAAGTGCAGTGCACAAGAACCGTTACTCTGCACTTCATAATTCTGGAGTTATTTCCTTATTTTAATGAAACTTCATCCACAGATACCTTATATCGAGACCTGGCTTGGAATTACCTTGGGGGTGGATGGGGTCACTGTCAAGGTCGCCGTTACAAAAAAATAGAAAAACGGTTTCTGCACAATTACTCGAGAAAGAATTGAGCTATTGTAATTTAACTTCATACATAGATGCCTTTTATCAAGACATCGCTTGGGATTGCATAGGGGGTGGGTGGGATCAAGGTCAAGGTCACCATTACTAAACATAGAAAAACTGTTCCTCACCTTCAAACATGCTATCATTCGGGGCCCACTGCCACACTGCCACTCCTGTGACAAAGCTCTAGTTACCATTATTATACCTCACTTCGTTTTCCCATTGTAAAATCCCATATGTACTTATCCCTGCGGAAGTTTAATACGCCATGGCGTTGGAAAGTAATATACGCTGTGGAGGGGTATAATTTTTAATAATATCCCGCGCTTGGACCAAAATATACACCGCGCATGGGCCTAAAAATAGCAACTCGTGTTTTCTGAGAAATCCGTATGAGCTAATAATCAGTAGGCGCTTATTTAAATGTATTTAAAAAATCAAAGTCGATGAGCTCTTGATTTCCAAAAATAAACTTTTGTTTACTGTGTAAGACTTGTTTGTTCTTTGAATTACAGTATTTGTGTTGGGTATTATAAAATACATATCGCAGGCACATTGAGGCGTATAGTAAATATTACCCCCCTTCATCCTCAGTTGACATCTCTCTCCTCGGGGTGCATTTCACTTACTATACCCTTGAACTGCCTATGATATTTATATATTACAAGATCCACATGAATGCCTTGTTATTCACTTGTAGAATACTCAGCTGATGTATGGAGGACAAACTGGTCAGCCAGCAACTCAAGTTCAGTAAGCAGCTGCAATGGAACTAGAGCCAGACACTAGACCTGTACCGACTGACCTCCCTCCTGCCTAGGTGGAAGTGACTGTGGTTGGGATAGTTGTCAAGTCGAGGATTGCAACCCAAAGTTTGGCCAAGGTAAGATGACATTGATGTCAACAATAGTCGCTGGCATGCTGTCAAAATGTAGTGTGGTTGCAATTAACATATTTATACCCCCCACAAACAAAGTTTAGGGGGGGTATATAGGAGTGAGCTTGTTGGTCTGTCGGTCGGTTGGTTTTCATGGTTTCTGGATGATAACTGAAGAAAGGCTTGACATATTCAAACAATTTTTGGTACACATGTGTAACATAATAGAGCAAAGGTCATGTTTGACTCTGGTTACAAACAACTAAATTTTGACAGAGTTATGGTCCCTTATTGACTTAAATTCCCTAAAAACATGGTTTCCGGATGATAACTAAAGAATGGCTTGACATATTCAAATAATTTTTGGTACACATAAGTAGTGTCATAAAATACAGGTCTGGTTCGACTTTTGTTACAAAGCACTAAGTTTTGACAGAGTTATGGCCTCTTTTTGACTTAAATTCCCTAAAAACATGGTTTCAGGACAATAACTCATGAAAGGCTCCACATATTTAAATTATTTTCGGTACATAAGTGTAACACCATAATATACAGGTGAGGTTCGACTTTTGTTGAAAACCACTCAATGTGGACAGCGTTATGGCTCATATTGTAATTAAATTTTTCCAAACACACTGTTAAATATTCACAAATTAAAGCGTTCTCATTGTGTCTTTTTCTTTCGAATGGATGTCATAGTTTTGTGACAAGGACATATTGTTGGGGTATATCCGTCACTCATGTGACAATTCTAGTTTTAGCTCACCTGAGATGGAAGTGCGCTAGTGTGAGGTATTGTGGTCAGTCATGGTTTGTCGTCAGTTGTTTGTTGTCTGTTGTTGGTTAGTAACCTTTGTCCTGAAACAACTTCTCTGTAACCGCTGAATGGAAGTTTAAAAAATCTGGTCGTATATGTTCAGTCTTCACATAATTGCATAGGAATCCACATTTGATACTACATGTATGTTATATATATATAAGTTTTAAAAACTTTCTATGATCCAACAAATTATTATTGAGTTTGAAAACAAATTAGTAGACACGACAATATTTTGAATAGCTTGACGAATATGATAGCCCTCCCCAGTGAATTCCTTTGTATAAAATTGGAGTGTAGGACAAAACACCCCTGGGACATAACCCCCCCTGTCCAATTTTGTATAGGAGGACAAAAAAAACCTAATGCGTTTTACAAGGTGGACAAAACCCCCCTTAAGCATTTTACTAGGAGGACAAAACCCCCTTAAGCATTTTACTAGGAGGACAAAACCCCCTTAAGCATTTTACAAGGTGGACAAAACCCCCCTCATGCATTTTCAAAAGTGAAAATATCTACCCTTTTTGAGACC
This sequence comes from Congeria kusceri, assembly GCA_027627225.1. Classification (NCBI taxonomy): domain Eukaryota; kingdom Metazoa; phylum Mollusca; class Bivalvia; order Myida; family Dreissenidae; genus Congeria; species Congeria kusceri. The sequence goes on along the minus strand of CM051034.1, from coordinate 2,308,812 downwards.
AATTCTTGTGGTTATTTACATTAAAAAATTGCATATATTTTATTTTCATTTTTAGCTCTAATTATAGTGCCACTTTAGTATTAGGTTTGACTAACATTTATATAAGTAGGTTTGTAACAGTTTTTTTTTTAATTACAGAGATGTTCTTTTTTAATTACAGAGGTGTTAAAAACAATTAGGAATACCTGTTAAATTGACCTTTGGAGTTCTGTAATTAGCTGTTAATTAGGAATTGTAAACAAAACAAACATTAATGAAGTGCATTTAAAAAAACTGCTAAAACTTTGCTTAATCTTTTGTATGTTAGGTGCAAACATTAATTTATAATTCGCAAGTAGAAAAAACTCTAGATAAAATTGCAAGTCTATTGTTTTGTGTTAAAGGGGGGTTTTGTCCACCTTGTAAAATGGAAGAGGGGGGTTTTGTCCACCCTGTAAAATGCTTAAGGGGGGTTTTGTCCACCTTGTAAAACGCATGAGGGGGGTTTCATCCACCTATACAAAATTGGACAGGGGGGGTTATGTCCCAGGGGGGTTTTGTCCGGATACCATAAAATTGTCATGCTAAACTAGATATTAGATTTGTGATACGTTGGTGAAATGTAAGTTTCTTACAGGTTATGAATAAATGTGTTTGATTAAAAATGTACTGCTTTATAATTGGGTCAAATTTATATGTTTTCTTTCCTGATTTTAAGATCAAATTCAACTTTTGCAACTTTGTGAACATAAATCTATTTATTGTCGCAAACTTATACATGTACATAAAATGCACTCATTAAGTTTAAATATTTTCTCAAGGTTATTTAAGGAGACTGGCCATGGTTTTATATCTTTCATATGCTATGACAGATTTATCCGACTGAGACCACAGATAGTAAATTGTTTGCTTTACTGTATAGAAAACAAATTACAAAGACCTATAATACTAACACTATTGTCCCATGACAAGCAACGTGCTCCCTTCATGATAATTTTGTGCAGCAGTTTGCCAGCAGTATTCCTGGGCATAACCGTGAAGGCGACGTGGGTGATAACTTCGCCCTGGAACTATTGACATCACCCATAAATTTCATCAAGGAGAAGTCCACTTCGCCGTCTGATTTTAACTTTGCATAGTAATAATTATCAATCAAACACCAGTAATAACAGCATTGAAGTCAACTTCCATAAAAAAGAGAACGTAATGAAAGAAAATTTCAAAAACGCACATAATTACCTGATACGCAAAACACATATCACACCCATATCAATCCATACTAGATGTAAATATTAATGTTAACATCCAATAATTTCCCTGGTAACACAGTTTCCATTTTAGTTTCAAGATGTGTATTTCATCACCCCATTTAAATATCAATTTTATTCAATGCAATAAAGCAACTGTCTCATTTTTTTTCACACCCTTGACATTTCCTCTGGAACACTAATTCATTAATGCTCTATGGACAGTGCTTGCATTGTTCAGGTACAGTGGTATTGATTGATGCTTTTTTCACTGACCATGTGCTAATGGTGTTACATGCTTAGTGCTACAAACTGCTAGACACTGGCCCCAGCTTGGCAGTCACATCAAAGACTTTCTAAAGTCAAACTGACACCATTGCTATTATGTGTTGCTAATGACCTGCAGATTTGAAAGCCCACACTAATTGATGATGTCACGCTGTCCTTCTTAGATTTAACATGTGTTATTATTAATGACTGGTGTTTTTAACAGATTTTATTGTTTGTTCAAATTTGATACATAATTGCAAGGTCATTCTAATGAAGTGTTTTATTGATAAAAAAATGAATTAATAACGAATAAAATATAATTAATATATAATTTTTTTCGATTTCCAAAAAAGCTATGTTTTATGATGAATTGTGAATGTTTAGATAAAAAAAATAAATTAAACCTTAATTGATGTGTGTATTGCTAGAATGGGATCTCGGAAAAAAAAACTTGGAAACTATAATAATGGAATACAACTTTAAAATATCTTGTTATTAATTTATGGAGAATATGATGATGATGATGATGACATGAAGATGATGATGATGATGGACTTGGTACTATAATAATGATTGACATGGTCTCATGGAATTTATAACAAGCAAAATTATGGTTAAGCGTTTTTTGGCAAATACTTCTCCTTGAAGTGGCCTCACTTCTCCCAAAACTGAACTGGGGGAGAAGTGTCTTCTCCCTAAAATTTGTCCCTAGGCTGGGCCCTGTATATGAGAAACAACAATGGACAAATAAAGTATTAGCTGTTTAATTATAACAATTTCCTCAGTAATTTACTCAGTAATAAATAACAACTACAACATCAACCACATATACAGTAGTTATGCCCTCCATTGAAGATGGTGGGGTATATTGGTTTTACATTGGTCTGTCTATGGGTTGGTGGACCACTTTCATTTCTGCTCTCCAAGTCTAATAGTTGTCATTTGATCTTAACCAAACTTCATGAAAATGTTTATTGGCATAAACAGTTCGATAATCAGCTAAATCCCTCAAGGAATTGTGTATCTAAAATCAGCCTTTCTAGCAGTTTCTGCTCTCTAAGTCCAACAGATTTTATCCGATCTTAACGAAAGTTGCGGAAAATGTGTGTGGGCATAATATCTTGGCCAAGTTAGATAATCAGCCTAATTGCCCCAGGATTTGTGGAGTTATGGCCATTGAATTATCTTAAAAAGACAGTTTTAGCATTACAGTTTTCATTTAATCTTCACCAAACTTGATGAAAATGTTTGAGATTATAATATCATTGCCAGGTTCGATTATCAGCCACAACACCCCAGGAACTGCCGAGTTCTATGTGGAGTTGATTTATCTAAAATTGTCTTTTTAAGCTGTTTTCGCTCCCTATGTCCAGCAGTTCTCATCTGATCATCACCAAACTTGATATTTTAAACATTGCTTTTAGCCTTTGAGGGGAGTGCTTTTAACCTGGGGGGGGGAGTGGTCATTACTGTTTTACAAACAGCTATTGTTATTACCACCTTTTCTTGTCTCTGACATGTCTTATAACATTTATTCAACATTTATAATCTTATGGCCTATTTCATTGATTGTAATCAGTTATATTATTTACCATTGTTTACTATCTGTAAAGAGATTTGCAGCTTTACGTGCAGTTGTAGAAATACCACATTTCCAAAATTTAAGTATTTACGATAAACTTAAGATGTTTTCTGTAATATGGCCCCTGATCAACAAAATAAACTATTATGAAAATTGTTTTGAATAACTCGTGTGATTTGAGTGTCAGATTTTACTATGATTGTTTGAGGCTTATTCACTAGACAATTCACACTGTTCTTTTTTAAATACAATGAATTATGCTTCACCACCCATTCAAGACCTGAACATTCATGCCAAAATTAAATAATATTATTTGTGTACCATTGATTTAAAGGGGCATTTGAAAATATTTCTATTGAACATAGACATACATCTTAACTTTGTTAACTTTCATTCAGAGTTCCTGATATCTCAAAGTGGAAAATAATTTATGTCTTTCTTCTTTCTTAGTTTATATAAAACAAAGACCTGTCATTCATACCTCGATGAACCCGCTGTGTATGCAAACTGCCCCTTAACTATTCATTACTGTTCTACATTTTCATTCTCTATTCGCGAAATAACATCATTGTTTTGTGCAAACCTTTACGATGTTTACTTTAATTCGCTATTTGCAAAATCATGTCATTGTTTCGTGCAAACGTTTACAATGTATATACCATCGTTCGTAAACAAAATGACTGATTTATCGTTTGCTGGTGTTGCGCGGTATCCGCAGTGATTTGAAATGTCTGACGAGATAATAGAAATGCCGTTTGACAAAAATGAAACTAAAACGGGGTTCCTACGCCAGAGGCTACACGTCAGTTGCGGCTCTAAGACAGTTAAAAGTAAAGTTTATATCCACTTTTGGTTGCAATTATAAGAATTGAATAATGTTTTTCTTAATTTCATCGGTGTATGAACTGTCGTAAAAATAATGCATTAATGCCAGACAGTTCGTACACCGATGAAATGCAGAAAAATTAAAAATTCTCAAGTTAACTAGGACATGTTTGCAATAGTAGCAAAGTTTAGGTAAACTTTTATGAACATGTCATATTATTGTCTTAATCATTAAACTTAAGCATTCAAATATTGTTGACTATTATAAGTTTTAAATCAGTTGTACCAGTTCTGTTAATATGGTTTAAAGTATATTCATTGCAAAATGTTCATTGTGATAATTAGGTTTAAAGTAACCTAACACTACCCCAATACTCATGCGATATATCTAGCGTATACACTGTTTACTGGTATCATAACCACGTGATAGTTAACATAGTAACATTGTTTACTAGTAACACAACATTGTGCCGCATTTAGGTGGAGCGATCATAGCTTTGCAAGCTGTTTTAAGTTTTGATATGCTTCTGTAAAGTTCAAAATCTTTTATATTATTATTAAATGTGTGTTTTGTGGGATATGTTTCTATATTTACAGAGAAACATTAAGTAGTTAGCTTGAAATTAAATCAAAACTTTTAGTTTGTTGATAACAACCAATAAACAAAATGGCATCATTTTCTCAGTCATCTATTGAGAAGGGTTCTGAGATGGATAAGTCAGCGACATTTTCTCAGTCTTCTATTGATAAGGGATCTGATTTTGTTACTGACTTTTGTTGTACTACCTGCAATGACAAGAAAATTGTGGAATGTGCAGACTTTTACTGTGAAACGTGTCAACAGTTTTATTGTAGAAAGTGTATTGGCCTCCATGACCAGTTGTTCACAAAACATAGCAAATATGGAAGTGGAGAAATTAACAAGTGGCCAGTTTCCAATAAGGTGAACGATTCGTCACAGAAATGCAAAGTACACACAGATGAAAAACTGGACATGTTCTGCAATGACCACAGTCAGCTGTGCTGCCCTAAATGTGCTTTCCTTCATCACAGGTATTTCTGAAAAACTGTGCACATGTTTATGTAATGCTAAAAGTGGTAGTCAATTATTACCTCTAATTTTGTATACTGTTCTGGCAATGTTCCCATTTTGATTTTATTTATTACCAATATTATATGGAAACAATTATGAGCTATTGACATTACTGTGACCTACAGTTTTCCAACTTGTTATACTAATTCATCAAGATGGAACCTGTAGGACAAAAACCTTAACTCTGTCATTGTTTTTGATTGAATTATGGTCCTTTTGTTTAATTGCATTGGGGCTCGTTTTCAATATAGATTTTTGTTTGTTAAGTTTTTCGTTAATTGTCCACTTTTCTGGAAAACAATTGAACCCATAGCCTTCAGATTTGGTAGAGCCTTCAGATTTGGTATACTTTAACTAAGTATGGTGAGATGAGTTTGTAGGATAAGAACCATAACAGACTTTAATTGGCGTTTTTTTTACTTAGATTATTTAAATTCTCATTTTGGTTCACTCAGATTGGTTTCGAGACTGTAAAATATAGTTGCATTCTATTTGCAGAGTATGTTGTCTGGTGATGTTAGAATAGAAATAATTTTGCATTATCATTGTTTATTGGCTAATAAGCAATGATTTGTCGTTCTCATGCAGTATGTTAAGCCACTCGGGCTAACACCTCGTAGTTACATTCCTACTCATCAGAACTCTAAATTGTTGCTTATTATCAGATTAACAACTCTAAAGCAAAAACTATTTCTTAATTGATGCTAGAAATGTGAAACTGGGTGTTCAGTATCGAAAAGCAATGAATGTGAATAACTGCTCTGGTTGAACATTGAAGAGTTTATGGTTTATTGTTGTGTCACCCTATAATTTTAATGGACTTCTCAAATTTAATGGTTTCCCTTTTGTAACTATTTCTCAAACAAGGCTGTTGATATGTTAACAATATGGGTCACTTTTGAACTTTGTTGAATTAAGAAATCATAGAGTCAGTATAAAAACATACTATTTTTCAAGTGCCTGTTGCATGTATTGAATTCTAATATGATACCCGCTAATGTTTCTATAGACAAAGAACAAAATTATCGTTATTAAACTACCCAGTCAACGATGCAAAAAGAAGTCCCAATTCTGAGCAGAGCATAGTAAAAAGTAGTTCCAGTTACAACTGCAAAAATATATGTCAACTCATGTTATCGCATAATTGTTTTTAATTAGCCAATAAACAACTCTTTGTTGTTCTGATGCATGGCTGTTAAACAACTCGGGCTAACGCCCTCATGGTTTAATTCCTATGCTTCAGAACTCCAAATCAGTGTCTATTGGCCGATAAGCTATGATAAATAGAAAATTATTTCTTAATTATTAAATAGTTGCCTCATTACTACATTCCTGTAGCACATGCTTTGAATGAATGCGGACACATGCCCTCCCAACATATGCCCTCTTGATAATTTTTAGTTTGACTTTTCGAAGATATGCCCCCCCACTTTAGAGGGGGGGCTTATAGATTTGCCCTTGTCCGTCCGTCCGTTGGATTTTTGTGTCACGCATAACATAAAAAGTATAACTGCTAGAGTGATGAAACTTTATAAGCATATTCATTGGCATCGGGGCTTGTGCACCTGAGTATTTTGGTGCATGTTTTTCTGACATCAGCGGAGTTATGGCCCTTTTTTAGCAAAATATGATATTTTTGGACTTGTGTCACGCGTAACTCAAAAAGTATTGCTGCTAGACTGATGAAACTTTACAAACATTTTACCTAAATCTTACAAATATAATATGCACTTTTTAGCCCCCTACCAGTGTTTCACCGGATGCCCTCCATCCGTCTGTCTGTCCGTCCGTATGTTCGTCCGTCCGTCTGTCTGTCTGTCCCCAAAACCTGGTTCCTGCAATAACTCAAAAAGTACTGAACCTATTTCGATGAAACTGGGTATACATATAAACGGCAATGTGGCAGTGTGAGGATTATTCACGACCTTTTTTTCACCAGAGGTCAAAGGTCACATGACTGTTATTAAAAATAGAAATAAACAAATATTGCAATAATTCGAAATAGAAATAAGATATGAACATGAAACTTTGTACAGAGATTGGACTATAGGTTTGCCATCTGTCTGTGTGTCGTTCTGTCTGTTCGTCCGTATGTCTGTCTGTCCGTCCGTCTGTCCCCAAAACCTGGATCCTGTGATAACTCGGAAAGTACTGAAGACACTTTGATGAAAATTTGTATACATAGCAACAGCAATGTAAGAATTATGCACGACCTTTTATTTTTCACCAGAGGTCAAAGGTTACGTGACTGTTACTAAAAATTGAAATAAACTTAATACCGTAATATTTTGAAAAGTGCATGAGATATGATCATGAAACTTCATGAAACTTGGTACACAGATAGGAGTATGGGTGCGTCTGTCGTCTGTTCGTCGGTCGGTCTCACTCTGTCTGTCTGTTCCGTCCCCAAAACCTGGATCCTGCGATAACTCAAAAAGTACTGAAGATACTATGATGAAACTTTGTATACATAGAAAGAGCAATGTAAGGATTGTACACGACCCTTTATTTTTCACCAGAGGTCAAAGGTCACATGACTGTTACTTAAAATAAAAATTAACTTAATACTGTAATAATTCGAAAAGAACATAATTATTATGGTCATAAAACTTGTTACACAGAATGGACTATATGATTGCCCTCTGTCAGTTTAGTAATGCAATAACTAAAAAAATAGCTCGAATGTCTGGTCAATGTTACTAAAATAGAAAAAACAACAACTTAATACTAAATTGACAAATGGGATTTGAATATGAATCTTTGTACATCTACAGATAAAGGGCGATTTAACGGTATTGCACAATGTTTAATTAATTTGTTTACCCGAAAAATTTTATCAGAAGTAGGGGGTGCGTTTTATAGTTGATTGTAAAGTTTAACTGAAAATTTCTGTCCAAATATTTACCTAACCCTTTCCCACATAGATTTGTATAAACCTGACCGTATCTATTACTGGATACATATGACTATTCCCGTCTCAGTCCATTACCCGATAATCCCGTATATTCATAACTTTCATTTTTAAAAGCAAATTCTGGGCAATATTGACGATAAATGTATATAAGAGTTTCATAAACACAAACGTTCACCATTTTTCGGAAGTATCAAGTGCATTTTGGGATATGTTTCTATTTAAAGATATGCTATAATTGACGTCCAATCGGGACGGGTGTATTCCCATTGAACATGCATAAATCTCGTACTGCAATGTGCGCGCATCGGTTAAAGGTAATATTTTTTAAATAGCAACCAATCTAGTAGTGTATTAAAATTTAAATGGAATGTAGTACCATGTACAAACCATTTTCTGAAAAAAGGGTGAACGTAATTCCCTCTGTAAATAAACAAGATGCATTCGTCTGTATTTAAATCGTCTGATTTACTTATTTCAATTCATCTGTTTTTAATAATTCTCACTTGCATTTGAGCAAAAATTATTTGAATAAATCTCGCTTTATCCTGTTTTCATAAAATCTTTTTTAACGAGATGCTTACGTGATTTAAATGTGTAAGCTACTGTGGCCTGTGTACTGACACACAAAAGCATTATGAACAGACACTTCATTTTCAGATGTGTATTATATTCACATTTTTATTCTTTCCAACAAATATTGTTGAAACTTGGGGGGGGTGCCTATTATACGTGAGTGTGTATTATATTTGTAAAATTACGGTAATCAGCATGTGAACTTGTGCACCTGGGTATTTTGGTGCAGTTTTTTCCGACTTCAGCGGAGTTATGGCCTTTTTTTAAGCAAAAAGTTACATTTTTGGACTTGTGTCGCGTGTAACTCAAAAAGTATTATTGCTAGAGTAATGAAACTTTATAAACATATTAAACAGCATGTGAACTTGTGCACCTGGGTATTTTAGTGCAGTTTTTTCAGACATCAGTGGAGTTATGGCAATTTTTTAGCAAGAAATGACATTTTTGAACTTGAGTCGCACATAACTCAAAAAGTAAAAAGTATTACTGCTACAGTGATGAAACTTTATATACATATTAATCAACATTTGAAATGGGGAACCTGGGTATTATGGTGCAGTTTTTTCCGACATCAGCTTAGTTATGGCCCTTTTTTTAAATCAAAAAATGACATTATTGGACTTGTGTCGCGTGTTACTCAAAAAGAATTATTGCTACAGTGATGGAACTTTATAAACATATTCATCAGCATGTGAACTTGTGCACCTGGGTATTTTGGTGCATTTTTTCCGACATCAGCAGAGTTTTATGACAACCAGCGGATGTGGGGGCATCCTTTTCCTACGGACACATGTCTGGTTTGGTTACGTTTTTTGTCAGAGTCCAGAGGTATAATTTTGAAACTCTTAAGTACTTGATCACAGTGATGAACTTATTCTGTAGACAAGAGGAGGTAACTATATCAAGGATTTTGGTGGAGTTATTGCTATTTTTTCAACTTGGGTTTTGTTTGCTTTAAATCAAATTTCTCAATATCTATAAGAGGTATTGACTTGAACTTCAGAATACTTCATGACAGTGATAAACTTATCATATGAACAAAAGCCTAGAGTACTATCAAATATGAGAAAGTCGAGCATCCAGCACCCGTAGGCAGTGCTCTTGTTAGTCAAGTGGACATATGCCCTCCCGGACATTTGCCACCCCGGACATATGCCCTCTTGTTAATATGCCACACTGACACTAGCCCTCTCATAACTCGTCGTTAAACCAATGTGCAGTGCACCACACACTAAATATCCGGGTCGCATCTGGAGTGGGGTGTCTCCGGTATCCCTAGGGGACGGTGGCCACCTCGGAGAGAATCTCGGGGCACTCGATAAATATTCACGGAACACATGTCTCTCCCGTTATGTTTAAAATGTGTGCTGTTACTCTTTTTTTTATGATCCTCTTCATTTCAATAACTTTTATTATTATGCAACTGTTAATATTCAGACAAATTTAAGAGATAAAGTGATTAGATAATTCACTGTACGTTATCTGAAGTAATACTTTGCAGCCCTTTTATAAGTTGCGAAAACATAAAAGCCCTGTCTGTAAATTATATTGACGTAAATTCATCACATAGATATTTTTTAACTGTATTGAGATATTGTTTTAATAGTGTAATTCCCATCATATTGTTGACTTGGTATCTTTCTTTGTATACATTATTTTAGTAGCACATCGTAAGACTCTCACGTTTGCTACCTATTATTTCCACATATGCAGTTTATCCTTATGCGTTGTCGACCATCATTTAATTAATCAAGGACTCTTTGTCAGCACATGAATCTTGTCACTTCTTCTTTATTGTTACATGTGTTAATTTGAGCACTATATTTCAAACTGTAAAAGCGTAGTTAAAGTAATATTTAAACATAGCAGGAGGGCCAGTAACCGGGCGGCATATTAAAAGGAGGGCATGTGTCCGGGGTGGCAAATGTCCGGGAGGGCATATGTCCACCTGACCAAAAAAATATCGGGAGGGCATATGTCTGGGAGGGCATATGTCCGGATACCGCTTTGAATTACCGGTAATGTAACATAAACCTGCCTTAATAAAAGTGCAATTTTACAATGCAACAATAATAAATTTCAATGAGTTATATACATATTTATTGTGGATTCTTTGTCCATCCTATAAACTTCATAAAATAAATACATTCCATAATTTGGGTTTTCAATGTCTTTTTTACAGTCACATCCCTCTAGTAAAGTGTAATTTATTCCAATGTGTTTTTTTGTTTGGCCTAAAATACAATATTTTTGTTTTCCTTTAAATGAAACGAGAGGGTAAGTTAAGGTGGAATTTGTTTTAATTACATTTGAAATTGTAATGATTTTAATTATCATCTTACCATTTAAAAAAAGTAATAGAATTCATATAGAAACATGTTTGTCAGCAGTGGTACATCATTCAAGTCCATCTGTACATCATTAAAATCCATCTGTAACACTCCTAGTTTGTACCATGACACTGTTATATGAGCAATGAAATATAAGCAATGCAAATACGCATTCAGGACAAATGGTTTTGTATATTTTATTAACAATGTATAAAATATTGAATGTTCTATGTTACGATTCTATAGATGAAACATGTTGTTTATATTTGTTCATATACTAGAAGTTTAAATACTGGCTATGTTTTCCAGTTTATCTTTAAATATTTATGACTATTCATCTGAATATAATGATTTAAACCTTTCGTAAATATTATGAATGTTAAATTTATGAATTATATAGTTCCTATTCTCTTTTCAGACACTGCCCCAATGTGACACTCGTTTCTGGGTCGGCTAAACAACAGTCAATGATGGCAGTGCTGGGAAATCCAGACCAGGTGTTTACTGTTAAAGGAAAGTCAGAGTATAATGTGCGCATACCAAGTGATTCATCAGCATGCAGTATCAGTGGCATATGTGTTCTCCCTGATGGCCAGATCCTTGTTGTAGACTACAGTAATAAGAAATTGAAGCTGCTGGACCAGCAGTACAGGGTGCTTACTCATTGTGATGTGTCTACTGATCCATGGGACATATGTCATATAACACACAGTGAAGTTGCTGTTACTGTTAATGATGCTAACACACGTGAGATCCAGTTTATCTCTGTCAACAATGGGCAGCTGGTGAAGGGCAGGAAGCTTCAGTTACGACATCACTGTGAAGGTATCGCCCACCACCAGGGGGAGCTGTATGTCACTTCATGGACTGCACTGTACAAGTACACGCTGAGTGGGAAACTGGTCAGCAAGCTGTATGAGGATACATCAGGTGTCTATACAGGTTAGAATCATGGCGGGTTCATCCGGATATTATTAGAAATATGTTATCATAAAGTAATTGTAAGACTGCATAGTTGTAGAATGTACATGTGTCAATTTAAGTTTACAACTGCAGTTAAGAATGATTTTCAATATTATTGATTTATATATATGAGTAATCAGGCATTTTGACTGTCACTCCTGACTTCATGGCATGTCTATAAATAGACTGTGAGTGCAAATCAATGACACACTCTGTGACCTGCTGTTTATATTTTGTGGTTTTCAAGTAAATATACCTGTATTATTGTTTCATAATTCATCGTGTTTCCAAACGTTATACGAAGTAAATAAACTTTAAATTGTTGTAGTTGAAATTTGTTAAATTAATAGATTTGTATTTGTAAAACTGTTTAAATAACAACTGGCTTTGGTTACTTGTGGAGAAGAACAAGAGAGAGAAGTTTTAATTCATATTGTTTTGAAACATATTTCCTGTTGTAAAAGCTTAACTTCTGTTATTATAATGTACATGTACATGTTATAAATATGTCAGCCTGTGTCAGCTATAGAATAACGCAGATGTCAGTAATCACGTATACATGTATAGAAAATCTATTAATACTGCATATGCCATAGTTGCATCAGCTGACACATTCATGTATACGTGTATAGGAAATCTGTTATTACTGCATATAGTTACGCATTCATGTGTACATGTTCACTGTACCGTGTAATCGTTTACGTCTGTGTAATTGTGATAGACTTCAATTCTAACTCACCAGTCAACGTGTCAAACTTTTAGGCAATAAACTGATACAGAACCTTCCTGTCACACTAAAATATTTATTATTATTGGATTTTATGCAGATCTTGAAGATGCGTAATTGTCTGTTTAACGACGCATTAATAATACGATGTCACTGCAGTTTGTGTATTAACGTTATTAAACATTTAAAGTAATTTAATATCTTGATGTGACTCTGTTTTGCAGTATGCCAGTGTGCTGTGAGTCCCACTGGGGATCGTATATACATCACCTCCCAGCACCAGCTCCTCACCCTGGCCAGGGATGGGTCGGTACTCTCTACATTGGAGGACCCTGAACTACTATACCCAGAGGCTGTACGTGTGACACCTGCAGGCCAGGTGTTGGTCTGTGGAGGGGGGTCCCAGACTATCATACAGGTGGACAGGGAGGGTAGGAAGAAGCTGGCCACTCTGGCTACAGACAGGGATGGAGTGTGGGACCCAGCGTCAGTCTGCTACAACAGGCACACAGCCTCCATCATTGTGGGACAATATAACAACAACAACATCCTGGTGTTCAAAGTGCAATAGCTTACTTTTACATGTATCAGACATTTGTATAATAACGAATATGGTGATCTTAAAATGACATTATGTATTTATATTGAAACTGATGTATTGTGTAATGTATTATTTTTCAAATTTATGTATTGTGTATTGTGTTATGTTTCAAAACACAATTGTGGTTTAGGATCTACAATATGTTTGTATAAACAATATTTTTATCTTAAAATGACAGTGTATTTTTGGACATTGTGAATTATATTCTACCGTCTGTGTCTTACATAATTGCTATTGCATTTTACATAACTTAATGAGTTAACATGTACTGTATGCCAAAATGACAAAAACTATTTTTGTTTAGAAGTTAATGTTTGTACATAAATATACATGTACATGACACTTGCTATTTTTAGACTGACTGTCATTTCTACGTACATACATGATAGAAATGTATTTGATCAGTTACTTGAAAACATGACACTGTATTGTTGTATAAATACTTGTATTTGAACTATTAAAAATTAAAAATAGCTGACAATTTTTGCAGTGATTTAGCTATATGATTCATATTAATATATTATATTCATTGTATATTGCCTTTTCTCATGTTCATGCATGTTTGTACATTTCTTTTCCTATGAATTTTCTGTTCTATATAAATGATGTATGTTTATCTTGTATAAAATAAATTTAATCATTTACGTAATATGCATTGTTGACGTCATTATGTGATTATTGTTCTATTGTTATTTTTAGCTCACCTGAGCACAACGTGCTTATGGTGGGCTTTTGTGATTGCCTTTTGTTTGTCATGCGTCGTCCGTCATGTGTCGTCAACATTTTCCTAGAGGCCACATTTATTGGCCAAATCTTCATGAAACTTGCCCAGAACATTTGTCCCAATGATATCTTAGCTAAGGTTGAGACTGGGTCATGTGGGGTCATAAACTAGCTCACTAGGTAAAATTGAAAAAAAGTTTGTGAACACATATTTTTTGCCCAATCAACATGAAACTTGCTCAGAACATTTGTTCTAATGATATCTTGGCCGAGTTCGAAAATGGCTCCGGTGCATTGAAAAACATGGCCTCCAGGGGGTGGGGCAGTTTTCCTTATATAGCTTTAGAAAAAGCTTGTGAACACTCTAGAAGTGACATTTTTTTAACCAATCCTCACGAAACTTGCACAGAATATTCATTCTTATGATATCTCGGCCGAGTTGGAAAATGGTTCCGCTCCATTGAAAAACATGGCTGCCAGGGGTCGGGGCAGTTTTCCTTATATGGCTATAGAAAAAAGCTTGTGAATACTCCAGAAGTCACATTTTTTGCCCAATCAACATGAAACTTGCTCAGAACATTTTTTCTTATGATATCTCAGCCGAGTTCGAAAATTGTTCCTGTCCGTTGAAAAACATGGCTGCCACAGGGTGGGGCAGTTTTCCTTATATGGCTATATTGAAAACTTTGACAAGCTTGTGAACACTCTAGAGGCCACATTTATTGCTCAATCTTCATGAAACTTGCCCAGAACATTTGTCCGAATGATTTCTCGGTTGAATTCGAAACTTGGTCATGTGGGTTCAAAAACTAGGTCACTAGGTCAAATTGAAGAAAAAGCTTGTGAACACTCTAGAAATCACATTTTTTGCCCAATCAACATGAAACTTGCTCAGAATATTTTTTCTTATGATATCTCTGTCGCTTTCGAAAATGTTCCGCTCCGTTGAAAAACATGGCCACCAGGGGGCGGAGCAGTTTTCCTTATATGGCTATAGAAAAAGTTTGTTAACACTCTAGAAGTCACATTTTTTGCCCAATCAACATAAAACTTGCTCAGAACATTTGTTCTTATGATATCTTATCCGAGTTCGAAAAGCGTTCCTCTCTGTTTAAAAAAACATGGCTGCCAGGGGCGGGGCAGTTTTCCTTATATAGCTAGCTATATTGAACATTAAAAAGCTTGTGAACACTCTAAGGGCCACATTTATTGTCCAGTCTTCTTGAAACTTGCCCAGAACATTTGTCCCTATGATATCTCGAAGGAGTTCGAAAGTGGGTCATGTGTGGTCAAAACCTAGGTCAATATTCAACTTGAAGAAAAAGCTTGTGAACACTCTAAAAGTCACATTTTTTAGCCCAATTAACATGAACGTTGCTCAGAACATTTGTTCTTGTGATATCTAGGCCAGATTCGAAAATAGTTCCGCTCCATTGAAAAACAAGGCTGCCATGGGGCGGGGCAGTTTTCCTTATATGGCTCTATTGAAAACTTTAAGAAGTTTGTGAACACTCTAGAGGCCACATTTATTGCCCAATCTTCATGAAACTTGCTCAGAACATTTGTCCCAATGATGTCTCGAATGAGTTTGAAACTGTTTCATGTGGGGTCAAAAACTAGGTCACTAGGTCAAATTGAAGAAAAGCTTGTGAACACTATAGAAGTCACATTTGTAGCCCAATGAACATGAAACATGCTCAGAATATTGTTCTTATGATATCTAGGCCAAATTCGAAAATGGTTCCGCTCCGTTGAAAAACATGGCCGCCAGAGGGCGAGGCAGTTTTCCTTTTAGGGCTATAGAAAAAGCTTGTGAATGCTCCAAAAGTCACATTTTTTGCCCAGTCAACATGAAATTTGCTCAGAACATTTGGTCTTGTGATATCTTGGCTGAATTCGAGAGTGGTTTTGCTACGTTGAAAATAAATGGTTGCCAGGGAACGAGGCAGTTTTCCTTATATGGCTATATTGAAAACTTTTAAAAGCTTGTGGACACTCTAGAGGCCACATTAATTGCCCAATCTTCATGAAACCTGCCCAGAACATTTGTTCTAATAATATCTCGAACGAGTTTGAAACTTGGTCATGGGGGGTCAAAAACAAGATCACTAGGTCATATTAAATAAAAAGCTTGTGAACACCCTAGAAGTCATATTTTTTACCCCAATCTTCTTAAAACTTAATCAGAACATTTATTTGTTTGAATAATATCTCAAACAAGTTTGAAACTGTGTCACCTAGGGTCAAAACCTAGGACACCAGGATGATATCTCAGATAAGTTTGAAACTGGGTCAGGTGGGGTTAAAAACTAGGTCCCCAGGCCCAATTGAAGAAACAAGTTTGTGAACACTCAGGAGACCACATTAATAGCCCAATCATCATGGAACTTGCTTAGAACATTTGTCCCAATGATATCTCAGATGGGTTCAAAACTGGGTCACTTGGGGTCGAAAACTAGGTAACGAGGGCAAATTGAAGAAAAAACCTGTGAACACTAGAAATCAAATTGTTTGCCCAATCTTCTTGAAACTTGTTCATAACATTTATTTCAATGTTATCTCAGATGAATTTGAAATTGGGTCATGTGGGGTAAAAAATTAGGTCACCATGCCAAATTAAAGAAAAAGCTTGTGAACACTCTAGAGGCCACATTTAAAGGCCAATAATCACAAAATTTGCTTAGAACATTTGTCGCAATGATATCTGCAACAGTTTCGAAACCAGGTGACATGGGGTAAAAAGCTAGGTCACCAGGTCAAATTGAAAAAAAAGCTTTTGAACACTAGAGGCCAAATTTTTGGCTGAATCTTCATGAAACCTGCTCAAAACAGTTAAGTTCCTTAGCCCATCAGGTGAGCGATCTAGGGCCTTGTGGCTCTCTTGTTAATATTTGTTATCTGTTATATAAAATAGAAACATTTTTTATAGTTTGAGTGTGAATAAAACTTCGATTATTTCACCTTTGTCTTTGATGTTATTCATAAACATTGAAAACACATATGTGATAACTGCTATATTGAGGTTTGACAAGGTATTAATATTCAGATAATGATTACATTAAAGGGAACTGTTCACAGAGTGACGAATTGAAAATTGTTCAACTTTTGACACCAATTCCGAAAATAAAAGAACAGTGTATACAAAGAAGCAAAATAACGCTATGGACCTAGAAATATGCTGTCAATACGTTTTAGTTTAAACAATGGAATTAATACGAGTGTTTCTGTTAATTTGGTGGAAATTGTTGACAACACGTAAACATTTACCTAAATAAGTAATAAAGTCGAAATGACCGAGTGGTTAAGATGATAGCCTTTTAATCCGGAGGTCCCGGGTTCAAATCTGGGTGAGACCAATTTTTAGCTCACCTGAGCACAACATGCACATGGTGAGCTTTTGTGATCGCCTTTTGACGGTAGTGCGTCGTGAATCGTTTGTCGTTCGTTGTCAACATTAACCTTATGAACACTCTACATATGTTGCCCAATCTTCATGAAACTTGCTTAGAACATTTGTCCCAAAGATATCTTAAACGATTTCATAACTGGGTAATGTGGAGTCAAAAACTAGATCACTAGGTCAAATTGAATAAAAAGCTTGTGAATCTCGGACGAGCTCACTAGGGCAAATTGAAGAAAAAGCTTGTGAATACTCTCGAAGTTACAATATTCTTGGAACTTGTTCAGGACATTTGTTTCAATGATTTCACAGATGAGTTTGAAACTAGCTCATTTTGGGTCAAAAACTAGGTCACCAGGACCAATTGAAAAAAAGCTTGTGAACTCTAGATGCCACATTTATATCCCAATCATCATTCAAAATTCTAAGAACGTTTGTCCAGATAATGTCTGGGACAAGTTCGTAACTGGATCATGTGGGCAGGCTGTCAACCGAATTCTATATTCCTATATTTTGGGAAGAAATTCTATATTTGAAAAAACCTATATTTCCTTTATTTTCCCATATTTAAGAATTGTATCCTATATTTTTGGGAAATTTTGTCATTCACGCGTCTGAAATTGGTCCGTGAACGGTATATCGGGACCCTATATTTTTATTTTTTTCTCGCTCGCTTTGCTGGCATCAAACTTAAATACTCGGATTATTGTTAGATCATAGCATACATGTCTCAGTTGCCAATTGATGAGCATGAAAATGTTTAGCAAATAATTTGTTCATTGAAACGCAAGCTGGAAGACTTGTCAGGCTAGAATATGATCCCATATTTTCATTTAGATGAAGTATTTTTACCATCAAATTAATATATTTTGTCCCAAAAAAGACTTGTTGAATATGGTATTGTATGTTAAATATTTATGTTTCAAACCATTCTATTAAATTGAACATTTAATAATTTTCTTGATGTCACATGGTGAAAAAAAATATCTTATCAGGAGTCTTCATTGTAAAACAATACTGAGATGTCAGTGTTGTTTTAAATCGTGCGCTTGAAGCTATTTATTTTATGACTTGGTTGTATTGATAGCTGTGGCTCTTTAAGACTCATTTAAGTCCCATTCTCAAATAGAACCAGTTCTTGGTGACATTAAGAAAGATTACGTGTGGGAATACTAACATAATTAATGGAGTTCCCAAGCTCTAGCTGGATACCACAACCATTTCCTCACCATGACGGAGTAACTGCATAATTTACCTGGCAATATAGACTTATTAGATAGTGCTGTTTTACTATTCACATTTATTCAAAAATTAGGTTTGGAACCTGCATGCCTGCACAGCCACAAAGTGTCCTGGTCTGGGTGTCACACTCAGAATGTGTTAAATAGGTAAGTGCAACATTTCCCTTTTTTCCCTGTATTTCGCTTACAGTTATTGAAAATGTGCAAGAATGTTGGATTTTGCATTAGGCTATCTGTCCGTCAGGTCCCATCTTTGAGAAG
This sequence comes from Congeria kusceri, assembly GCA_027627225.1. Classification (NCBI taxonomy): domain Eukaryota; kingdom Metazoa; phylum Mollusca; class Bivalvia; order Myida; family Dreissenidae; genus Congeria; species Congeria kusceri. The sequence goes on along the minus strand of CM051034.1, from coordinate 2,290,083 downwards.
CTTGAACACTAATTTCAATGAGGTCGTTGCAATGAAGAGGAGAATACCAAGATTGGTGTGATATTCAGTATTTATAATTTGCATTTGTATGGTGTTTCCTTCTAAACAGACTTTTTCTTGATATATTAGATGTACAAACATGTAATTATTTAATCACACCTACTTTAGATAAACTGAGTAGAAGTATTAAACATAAAATAGCTTGCATGCATTGTATTTGATTGTTGTTGTATTTTGGTTACATTAATATTTAGCTGCACAGCAACAAATTAGGAATGCAGTGCATGAGGTCCTTGCGCATACCATATCAGCTCACTGGGAGTCACTGACAGGCAGGCAGGGTGCTGACTGGAGACACTGAAGTTCAAGTCCAGCTCGGGGTTGAGGGATGCTGAGGTAAGATTTGTTCAGAACTGTCGGAAGCATACTATATGGTTGATGAAATGTTCACCTAAAGTGTGTTCCTATTAACAATTAAGCATACCTTAAAAAGTGATTGGTAAGCTATCGGTACAGGGAATCTCTATTGCGTTGACCATTGTCCATCACCAATTTGTATTTTATGCACAATCAAGACTTGATATTTCAGCCAATCTTTACCAAACACACACATACATGTACTAGTAGAAAGGATCTAAATATCAGATCAGATTGGACAAGTAATACCAGTTATTTATCATTATTTAATTGAGAAAAATAATTGTCCAATAAACACTGATTTTGATTAAACTGTTTCAGGTTGCATAGCACCATTCTGTATTCTTGTGTACATGTAAATAATATCTCATATTGGATCAGATTAGTTACATCAAAGTGAGAGCCAGAATGTCATGCGTGTGAAGGACTTGCCGTATTGAAAAACCAGATCATTTTTTGTGAAATCTGAATGTGCCATAAAACAAACATTGTTACTGTTTTTGCTTTTCAACATAAGGGTTTATATCTTTTTACAAACTTTGGAATTTTAACAAAAATAAAAAGTATTTTGTGGTAAAATAAACTCATTTACTTTTAGGCAGAGTATAGCTTAGTAGGTAATAATTAATTTTGAGAGATAGAATTCAGTTATACTTTTTAAGAGCACCTGGAATTTTCAGTACACAACATAGCACTATTTTACGATACAACTAAAGTAAGAATTGTTAACATTCAAAGTCTTCTGACCAAAGAGAATGTTTGTTCCCAGTGGTAGAATGCGTATGCAAAGTTTCACTCGTGTCCACTGTAGTCTTGCTCTGGTACTGACAGTGTCGATGAAGAGAGTCTGAGGCAGATTTCAGTTGTCGTGTTTGTAGTTTATGGTTGCATTGGCAAAAAGTGTACAGTGTGTCCAAATTAATTAAAGATATTTTAGGTTGGATACGTACGCGTGACAATATCTGGTTGCAGCGATATTGTTGTGGAAGTTGTGGTGAAGATCTGTTACAGTCAGTACTTTTCAAGTTAGCCAATGTGTGTACGTGCACATTTACTTTGCAAAAAACCTTGCTGGTTTGCTAAATTGCGTGAGGCTGTAAAAGCCTTCTATAATGATTTAAGACACTTTGAGCAAAAGTCATCGTCTGTTTTTGTAATAGGTTTTCAATTAAGGAATTTCAGTTTTCATATTTTGTCTATCAAGTGTCATTTTGGATCTGTGCATTACTGCATTTTCCATTTCCACAATTATTGATGCCGGTATTGATTTCGATTTATTTGAGATTTCACAGAATCAAATTTGGCCTTTGTTTCTTCGTGTCACAATTGACATTTGATTGTCGACAACTTCTTAGTTGGCTGATTAAAATGTACATTGCAATTCCTATTGTTTATAAGACTTGTGTTGTTGAAGAAGAAAGACATAGTTCTGTGAGTTGTTACAAAGTTGTAGAAAGAAAAAAATGTCAGCAAATTTTGAAAATAACTTTAATACCTAATTATCTACATGACTGGTACACAAAAATCTGTGTAACTGAAACCTACAACGTGTTTTGGAATAAAAAATAATTATAATTATCAAATTCATTCTTTAGTATTTTCGTTAAATTGTTTTTTTGGGTGATATTGCACCTTTTCGATATCTACGGTATTTATCCTATGTATTGGGACACTTAAAAATAATTAAAATTTGTCTTGTCCCAATATAAAGGGTCATAAAAAAATAATTACCTAATATGTGTCACAAAATATATGGTAATATTCGACCCAATGTATTTTCACACACACACTGGTTATGCCGCGTGCTTAACTGAGTGGAGCGTGTCAATTAAGAACACCGGGTAGCATAGTGTGTTAGTACACAGTTTGCACCACGGGTCAATTAAACAGGCCCTAGACGTGTTTGTTTAGCTATAAGAACGCCGCATGTGGCACACTAACTGGCTTCATGAGAGACCCGACAATTATCACATACTACCGGGTAGTTACCCTAATACTGGTAACTATTAATTGAGATTAATTGACAATTTTATAGTTGTTATAAGAAGTTCAATACATTATTTAATATGAATATCATTTTACGCACATGACGTAATACATGCGTTAACATTTTGAAAACGGTAGTCTTTGTAGTTTTTATTACATAAAAGGGGTACACTCTTATTATTTGCAGCATATCTATTGCAATATACGGTGTACAGTAGATCTATACTACTCTTATCATATTGAAATCGAGAGATATTTATTTTAAACTTGCAAAATTTTAGACAATTTACCATTATATTTTTGTTTCCCAATATATAGCGACAAGGACAAATCCAAATTTCAAATGTGTCCCAATATTAAGGGACTCAAAAATAATTATTTTCCGAAAAATAGGGGTGTCCCAATATTTAGGGTGTCCCAATACATAGGGTAAATATGGTATTCCAGCATATTAGAGAAACTAAAAACAATGTGTTGGTAGCCTTTTTGAATTATTGAATATTCCCTCACGCTCTTACTCTAAATCCACGCATGCCTGTCCTCTTGTTAACCATTTTGAGCAAAAAAAGTCATTTTGTGTAATCCTAGATTGTGTATAGAAGATTGCCCATCGATGTGCATTGCTGTTTGGGTATGTATGTACTAAACTTAACGCAATAAATAATATTTAAGACAACAACAAGACCATTATTCATTTCGGGTAGTAGTTTTGCATTAATACTTGAAAGAAATTTACATTTTATTCAATATGTCTAATGTTTAGAAAGCAGGATGCCGAATGTGTCAGTAATTTATAGAGCAGATAAATTGCTGCTTCTATTTCCAGGTAGGGAACTCTGTTAGACTACTCAAACTAAACTACACAAGTGATCTCCCTTGCATTATGTATATACTAGTTGAAGTGAAGATTTGTCTAACAAATTAGTAATATTAAAATGTCTCTGTACTCCTATATAATGTCTGTATTCACAGACAACAAAATCAAGAAAACAAATTACCAAAGCACATGTCATGCAATATTTGAATTTAATTCATTTTAAAGACTCTAAATACTGGTTTTACTACATAAACATACTTGACAATGTGTACAAAGTATGAGTTTGATAAGTTTAAGCCTGCTAACTGTAATTCTGATGTGTGTTTTTTTCACAGAAACGTTTGCTAGTTTTAAGAAATTATGTGCAGCATTACATTGATGTGTGTTTTGTGGCAATTTTGCTGGTGTTTACAAGTTATAGCTAGGGTAAAATATATTTATCATTGCAAAATACTACAGCTACAGTGTTTTCTCCAATTTCATTCACTGTTCAGTTTGCTAGTAGGTGGCTTCTAAATGTGTTTTTACTGCCCCTGACTCAGATTCTTTTCTCCAGTTTATTTTGATGAGTTTTCACGTTGTTTCTTTGTTGTGTATATGCGTGAATGCGTAGTCAGATCTTATATTTGACAAACATGATAGGATTTTGGTTAGTGTGTTCTATGAAGTAGCAAGACATCACATACTGGATCCATTATGCTGTCTTCTAGATCAATCGAAGGCAAGGTAAATGTGCTGAATGAAGCTAGTCCAGGCTTTGGAGTTGTAGAAGTTTTGAATGTCATAGTATGATGATGATGATGATGATGATGATGATAATGATGATGATGATGATGACATTGTTGTTGATGATGATTATGAGGATGATGATATTTTGCTTTAGTTTATCATGCATGCCATACATCTTTAGTATTTTTGTGTGCTTTAAATGCTTTAATTTGGTTGCCACTATAGCTTGTCACAATTTAAAGTTTATTCAAGCAAAATACCAATGACCTCTCTTTGAGACTGTTTTAATGAAGTGGCCCATGATTCAGGTTGCTATTGTCACTGAATAAAGTTCGTCACTATAGGGGAGAGATTGCGTACCTGCCGGGTTAGCTCAGTCGGTAGAGCACTCGCCATGTAAGCGAGAGGTCCCGGGTTCAAGTCCCGGACTGGCTGCACAATGTTCTCACCCTGTGACAACACAGCAACAAAACAAAAACCGTAAATTAATTTAAGTATTATTGTCAGAAACTGCTGGACTTATTTATTTATGTATTTATTATTTTGTAAAAGAATGTGTTTATCTTCATATTTTATGCAGCATGATACTTTGTGTGTGGATTTCCGTTCTTCAACATGTTTAGGCTCAAATTAAACTTCCTGTTAATACCTTTATATTAGGACACGCGTAAGAAATACAAAACTGATAATTAGTTAACACTAAGCACTGTATGGCATGTACGCATTGAATTAACAGGTAAAAGTGATGATTTTAAAAATAGGCATAAGACTTTTCTTTAGGTGTTTCAGGAATGTGGCCCCTGGAGTTGTTTTTTTTTTTACTTGTCATTTTAACATTTGAATGCACATAGAGCTGAGTTTGGGTATCAGTCACAATGCAACGTCCCAGATCTTCAAACTTTGATAGGTCACGAATCAAAACACTTGTTTGCCTTAAGCAAATAGAGAACTATGCAGAATATCATATATTCCTGAATTGTTTTATTTTTCATCAAACAATGCAGAAGCAATCTGCATTCTGGATGGCGAAACTATGTATTCGGTCAATATACAAATTTAACAACTATCTTATGCAAGAAAACCGAACTAGTGGTACTGGTTCTCGATCTTAAAGCATTTTATCTTTGGGTATCTACCTTGCTACTCTTAAAGAACGTTTTGGGCCAGAAACCCATACTCCGATTAATTATGTAGGGTAATGATGTATCAAGGGAGGTAATTCATATTGCTTTTTTAACAAAGTTTACTGTAGTTGTCTCCCTTGCTCCATTTATAATTACAGTTTGGTCAAATTCTTTCACATGCCTAAACTTGGGTGAAATATGTAGCATAATCATTGTTCACATGTTGTTTAAACCCACGGAGATTTTTTTTCACAGAGTTTTGTTAGGCTTTCTTGCACTTTTTTGTAAGTATCCTACATGTAACTTATCTGCATCAGGTTTGAAACCCTTGTTCCATAATTATGTTGATTGTCTATTCTGTGCTGTAGTTTTCTTTAGTTTTAAACTAATTTATTTAAGCTCATGTCAAAAACCTGAGGTTTATTGAGCAACTTTCGAGTCTGTTTCCTGGGTAGAACCAGTACTTGATGTCTTTTGAGAAAGGTCATGCAAACAATCCCATGTTAGGGATCAAACTCTCGAGTCCATTTCCTGGGTAAAACCAGTACTTGGTGTCCTTTGAGAAAGGTCATTCAAACAATCCCAGGTTAGGGATCAAACTCTCGAGTCCTTTTCCTGGGTATAACCAGTACTTAGTGTCTTTTGAGAAAGGTCATTTAAAAAGTCCCAGGTTAGGGATCAAACTAATCTACCAATCGCAAGGCAGACATCATATTCATTAGACCACTGTGACTTGCTAAGTTTGTCTTTCGTTGTCTGAGACTGGTTATTCTGTCTCTGAAAAACATTTCATTTTAAGGATGGGACTTAATGCAGTCCATCTTTTGAAATGACCTATCTTCTGAAAATAAACATATCTAATCTGGATTACATTGATTCATCAAAAGCAGTACAACTTGCTTTGCAAATAGCAGTCTGGGTTTGATAGAGACCTTTTTAAGGCAGGAATTTAAATTGTAGCAGTTAAAGCTCTCTAGTATCATCTGGAACAAAACTTGGGTTTCTGAATCCAATTGTAAGCATTAGGTCACACTTGTTTTGTCCGCACAATTCTACATGCTCAATCAAACTATTACTCTATTTTCGAATCATAAAGAAAATTAAAGAAATGCAACCATGATTTATTGGAGGTATTAATGCATATTTTAACAATTATTCTTTACTCAGCACGTACATATATGAAGAGTTTAAAATCGTACATATATATATATATATATTATATAAACACAAATCATTATTTAAACAGTTTTTTGCATGGAAAGTTGTCTGAGCCATGATGAAACCATTTTTGAAAAAAAGTGCCCGTTTAAAATGATTGATAAAAGATCTGTTCTGTGGCAGTATTGTGACCAACACAGTTAGGGTGCAGTATTTCCACTATTGGTGAGACACTGGGCCTTATAGTGGCCAGAATCCAATGGGCACTGTTTGTTAATATAATGTGGGATGTGTTGTGTAGATCATGCAATTGATGAAAAATGTGCGTAGAGAAAAACTAAACATATAAACTAATCTATATTCCACATAAAACTATGCAAAGGTGTGAATATTTTTTTTATTTATATATTCCAATGATATAAATCAAAAATGCAAGTATTATTATTTAATGCTGCCATTTACATTTGTTTTCAAAACCATTTAACTGTGTATATCAATTTTCCTTAAATTATTCATAACATGTGAATAACGTCTTTTGAGTATAACAAATAGCATGTTTGGACCGTACCAAGTGGGACATGTTGCTTTATTTCTGTAGGCACATGTCTGCTGCAGCTGATGCTAGAGATTGTAGAGAGGGTTCATCAGTGTTCCATGTTCATTTCCAATCAGTCTCAATCAAACTTAGGCTGCTATTTGCTATGCAGGTCATAATTGTGTTTTTCCAAAAGCTCATGGATACATTGTTAATAGAGCTGTAAAACAATATGCGGCCAATGGTGAAGAACAATTTGTTCAGTGCCCTTCAGAGCCAGTTCATTTTACAGATTGTGAAAGGTTCTGTCTTCAGTACTGTCAGTTTTCAAAGGGTTTTAAACATCACAAGCAAAATTGAAAATCATTTGAATCAGTTAATACCGGTAATATTTCACATAGGTAAAATAATACTATGTTTTGTTGTTTTTTTAATCGGATTATGTTGATATAAGGCCGAACACAACTCTTTTGGCCTTGGTTGTTTGTATAATTAACATATTTAGTGTTTTCTAGTTCAAAATACGGGTTATCAATATGATGTAAAAAAATAATATTCGGGTAAGCTTGTCAATAGCCAGGTTGTGTAGAAAAGCATTATTGTGAAAAACATCTAATATCACACAAGATTACTAAGAATGTAAGTGGCCATAAGTGAAAATATGACATTAAATGCCCAGAACATATGCATTTAAAAATATGTCTACGAGTGGCTGCTGTCATTCACTGTGGAGAGTAAGATTGCCCTGCATCACCCAGGCATTCACCCCTTTGCTAGTTACATGCTGATCTGGAGCTACAAGTAGATCGTGTCTGAGAAAGTGCTGAACCCGTTGCCGACAAAGAAGCCGACACAGCGTCCGTCTATGGTGCTCACTTCCCAGTGACCGACATATGAAGCTGTCGAGACCATTTGCTGTTTGTAGTTGCTAAATTAATTATGTGTTGTGCTGTCTATATAGATATCTGGTGGCAGTGCTGGTGTTTCCTATGCCTTGTCCAGTGTGTCAGTCCTTGCCCTGTTGTTTGTTTAATATGGTCATCAGTTCATGGATATGGACTGTTTGTTAGCGCAAGTATCTGTCATTATAGTTTGTTTCCATTAACTCAGAGTGAATGTGTTTCTGTCAATGTCCTCCCTCATTTCTGGAACCCATCCGTTAAGATGATGACCGTGCATTTTTCCCTGTTCATTGTTGCCTTATAATTGTCATCCATTACCTGCATACCAAATTGGTCAAATGTTATGCTCAAAATTGATATTGTCCTTCATATTGCCTTTATTATGACTTTCATCTGATTACCTGAAGTGAAGGAAGTGTTTAGTTAGTTGTGGTTGTGAACCATTTATGAGTCACATTACAAAACTGACATGTTGTTTGCCCTGCAAACAGAATAATCTGTCAGCTCCACAGACAGGGTAGGCTAAACTGATCTTTTTCACAAATACCAAGTACTGGTTCTACCCATTAAATTAACTTTCTCACATACACCAAGAACTGGTTCTCTCCAAAGAATGGACTTTCTGACATACACAATTTACTGGTTCTACCCATGAAATGGACATTTACTGATATACACCAACTGCTGGTTTCTACCCAGGAAGTGAACTTTCTCAAAGACACCAAGAACCCATTCTATCCCAGGAATGAATATTCTGACAAACCCCAAGAACTGGGAAATGGACTTTCTCAATACACCAAGTACTGGTTCTACCCATGAAATGGATTTTTTTTACAAACACCAAGACCTGGTTCTACCTAGGAAATGAACTTTCTCTTAGACACCAAGAAATGGTTCTACACAGGAAATGAACTTTCTCACACGCACCAAGTACAGGTTCTGCCCATGAAATGGACTTTCTCACATACATCAACTGCTGGTTCTACCCAGAAAGTGAACTTTCTCAAAGACACCAAGAAATGGTTCTACACAGGAAATAGGCTTTCTCAAACACACCAAGAACTGGTTCTACCCAGGAAATGAACTTTCTAACAGTCACCAATAACTGGTTCTACCCAAAGAATGGAATTTATTATTTAAACTAAGTACTACTACTCAGCAACTGGACTTGAGTATCTCAAATAATATATTCAGCATAAACTGGTTAAACTAACAATGCAAAATGAAAGTTGAAACAGTGAAACCAAAGCCTGGAGAGTTCTGGTAATACTAAGGCTTCATTGCATGTGGTGTTTATGTTGAACTGCAGTCCTTTACACAAATCTAAATATAAACTATTTACTCTAGGTTGGGTGATGGTTGGACCCTTCTTCTGTTGCTCACTGCCTTTCAAACTGTTTTAACCACATGTTTAATATTAAATTGTTGCTACTTATGAAATAATTTTTGATTTCTGGTTGTTTATAGGCAAATAAACAACAATTTGGAGTTCTGATGGGTAGGCATTAAACCACGATAGCGTTAGCTCAAGTTGTTTAATAGCCACGCATCAGAATGACACAGAGTTGTTTACTGGCCGATAAACAGCGATAATGCATTTTTTTGTTTCTATTGTAACATGCTTTTACATTATTTTGCACTTGTAATTTGAACTACATTTTGCTATGCTCCGCTAAGAATCGGAACTTCTTTAGCATTGTGTTGGGGTACTTTAACGATTATTTTGTTTTCGTCTATAGAAAAATTAGCGAGTATCATGTAAGAATGATAAATAAATATAATTATACGCACATATACTAGAGTTGTGTTGTATATGCTTGCTTGTTAGGAAACACATTCAATGCCTTCAGAAACCGATTTGTTTTGGGACCGATTTGGCCTGTGGCCCAACTGTTTTAGGACGTAATTTTCTTGACGCTAATCGGTGTCAGGTCCTATCTGTCTCTTGACCAATTTGCTTTGGGACCACTTCGTCTTACAAGCGATCTGTCTTTGACCAGTTTGTCTTGTGATCAAGTGCACTTAAAATCAACCTACATGTTATATAGGACAATATGGTCTTATGGCCTTCTAGAATTCGGAACACATTTTCTCTGGTTTGTTTAATCATTGGATCAAATTCTTGAATGATCGAACACTATTGAGAAATATTTTAACCCAAAATTTCAACACTTAAATCTGAGTTAATGATAATAAATTCAGTGCCTGTTTTATTGTTTTGTCATGCACACCAGAACATATTAATTTTCATTAACTAAAATGATTTCAACTTTCTTACTGCAAACATTTTGTTAAATATGCCTCTTTAGATAACTCTTAAGTTTTGTTTCAAACTCCCATCAAGTTTACACTTCATGTGCATCACGTGCAACTTTGTATTGTTCCAAAAATTAGCTTAAATCCAGTCAGTATAGCAGTTGTTTAGGCTGTGTCATTGAGTAGTCCTGGCCACTTATCTAAGAAGATTTTAAAAACTTTTTAACTTAAGTTGAAAATAAGTCCAAATGAGCATTTATATTAACACATTTCGAATTATATTGCAACTTCTCTGTCAAAATCGTTGAACCAAATACATTTCTTAGTAAAAAAGATATAAACTGTTAAAATATTAACATCATAATTTTTGACTAATAGTCACTATAATTACCAGCCCAGGTTATAAAGCAATTAGCGTCATATTTTGAATGTTTACTTTTTTAAATGTTTTTAGCAGATAAACAATAATTATTGTGCTTCATAGAAAATTGTGTTACTAGTCACTAGACGAAATATATAACATACATTGCTTATTAATTTTGCTTTTTTTTGCAAATTCCATTTTATGCATTGTTTAAAAATTCCGCCTGTTTAGCAATAACGAATTTATTTGGCATCTCGGTGTGTACATATCACTTTATGAACAATACCCTGGCATTAAGTACAACATGAGGCTTACGACGATGGTGATGATGATTATTTGGAAGATGATGATGATGACGGTTGCGACGACGACGATGATGATGACGACGGCAACGGCGACGATTAAGATGGCAACGACGACGATAATAATGATGATTAGGACGATGATGATGATGACGACGGCAACGACGGTGATTAAAATGACGACGACAATGATGGTGATTGCGACGACGATGATGACCAAGACGACGATAAAGATGATTACTGCCACAGATGATATTGATGATGATGATTTAGAGGACGGCGATGATGATGATGACGATGACGACGATTATGATTGTAATAATGGTGATGATGATGATGATTATGATAATGTATCATGATGACCATGACCACGATGATGATGATAAAAATTATGGTGAGTGTAATGTTGAAGCCGCTGCTACATTGCTTCCATTCCTGTCAATAAACGTTCGCAGTCAAACCGAGAAAATTGTCTTGCGCTTTCGAGAGATCGATGCATTCCTGAATATATTTTAAACTTAAACGTTTTTACAACATCCGCATTTTATTTTGTTTGTCAGGGCAAAGGTCTGACGCATTGCACAATAAATACGAATCTAGCAATGAGACCATGACACGGGTCAAGAAAGACTTATTACTGTGTGGTACTTGGTGCTTGCATGGAACGGATGCTAAACCAATATGCGTTGTTCCTGTCGTCTCAAAACATTGTAGTTGATCTGCGGTCTGTCGCGACCGCAGTGGGTTGAAACCGGGGCTTAAATTAAATCCTAATGTTCGGTCCATTAAGCCTAGATTACATTTAACCAGAGATGAGCCCATATCCTGTCCATATTGCTCTTTCCCTTAGCCTCCTTGCGTAGATTTTAGCAAAGTTGGACAGCAAAGAATGTGGACTCGTGGGGTATTCGCACGATGGTCGCACACAACGCACCGTCTCAGGGAAGACTCCGCCGGTATGATTTCCCACTGGAGAGGCTGGGAGACGGCAAAGCAACTGTACTAAAACTGCACGAATTCCGTACAATCTCCGCGCATTCTCTACTGATGTGCTTTGGCCTGCCACCATTCGCTGTTATATGTATCAAAATAGTGATAGGTGATCCGTACTCTTAATTAAAAATAAGAATTAAACAACAACAGCTTTGTACATTCTAAGTTTCCCCCCGGAAGTCCGTGGGTAACTTCAGATGACGTCATGCATGAAGGCACTGTCAACGAATTTCACGTTTGTTAGACTTTTTGAATGTTCTTTTTCTTTCCCGCTGAATATCACATCCACGCAACACAACGACTTAGGTGAATTGAAATGGAATGGATTGCTGTAATCTGGGCACAAATAATTATTTCAGATGAATGAAGTGAGGGCATTACAATTAACCATGCAAATTGTCTATAATTTGCATTTTCGTGTGAAAAAGATGTATAGAAAGCATTTCTTCTCTGAGTCAGTATATTTCTTGGGTCAATCTTGCGAAGAATTCGGTCACGTTACGTCGCATACGTCAGTAATATGGAACACGAGCATACTGGATTGGATGCTACGTGATAGGACGCTTTTTTACGGAATTCCGTTAGTGCCATCATTAATTTCGCTTTTGAATGTCATAATCTGAAACGCGAAAACACGAAATCGCGAAAGTTCGATGACGAAAACGCGAAAAATTGATTTAAAAATGGGATAGCGCGATGACGAAAACGAGAAAACACAATGACGACAAATGCGTCATCGTACTATCGCGTTTTTGTCATCGTGCTTTCGCGATTGTATCAGCGTACGTTCATGATTTTGTGCTTTTGCGTATTCGTACTTTGGTCTTTCGGCACATGTGCATACAGTAACTCTCCTCGATTTCGTGTTTTGTTTTTCAGATTACTAAGTATTCGCATTCGTAGGCAAAGGCCCTTACGGAATTTCGTACTTTTGTTGTGGCTTTAATGTACGAAGTTAAACACGTGGCATGTACACAGTACTTCCTAGTGATAGTTGTGAATGAATTCGTATGTTTCTGTTAAAAGCAAACTATTATTGTTGTGGTAAGCATGTACATAGTTCACGTACAGAAATCATAAAACGTGCGTTGCTTTGTTACTACCGTAAATAAGTTTTATTTCTTTTATAATTTTATTGTTCACATGTACTTGCACGTTAGCATTTAAAACGTGTTACCTGCGGAGTATATTTTCTCACGTCATACATCGGTCAATCGTTGGTTGCTATATACTTTACCGGACATGGTTGTGTTGTAAAGTCATTTCACGTTGTTTTGGTGCTATACTACTTCATGTACATAGTTATGACTCATGGTTATTTCCAACGGACATAACGGCTGGTTATTTAACGTCGTTAAAACGCTTACACATTTAGCATGGTTGTGCCGCATACTTGTAGCACATTGTTGTATGGTTATTTCACTTATTTTACGCATATTATTGTGACGCATTGATATTTTGTTTCATTTGCGTAGCAGTTTCCTGACGCGTGGATGTAACACATTAATGTGACACGTACACAGAGGGACAGACAAAATAGTTTCTTTACGTCTTACTTGTGTACACAAAACAAATAATAACACAGTATACAATCGTGATATATATGTACAAAACCCATCGTAACAGAGTTATGAGAGACGAACAATCTAAAATACCTAAAATACACGAACGCTATTAAAATCTAAAACAGATGCTTAAAAAAATACAAACAAGGCAACGTACGATATTCGATGCAAATGCTACTTATCTTCAGACAATCATAAAAAACGTATAAAGTATGTACAAGAAATACAATAAATAATATTAAGAACATAAAATATCGCTTTTTATAAGTATACATGCATATACTGTAAGAGTAGTAATTTGCTTTGAACACAATTCAATGCATATATACAGATGGTTTCGTCGCTTAATTAAAATGTCATGACAGGCTCTGACACTGGATTTAATTATGCGATCATCTGACAGCAAAAAGTTCATGTTTTCTGTTGGATGTTAAGAGGTTGAAACCAGGGTTTATCAATAATGCCTTTTCTACTAAAACAGTTCCAATATTTGATTGTAAAGGATATATTAAGAATGCACAGTGTTCATTTTCTACACAGCTCGTACAAATAAAACAATATCGTTTGTTTGCCGAAACTTCGCCAGGGCGCTTCGTTGCTCTCGACTGATCACACGGCACTTGAATTAAGGTTCTACAGACAATTCTGTGTTAAAGTGTTCTAACGCGTTTATAGTTCAAAACCATTGTGTCGCTAAGCTTAGAAAAGACTTAATATTCCAAATCGCCTTGGTTTGAAACTTGGAAATCAGTACCACTAGTGCTCTGGACGCTGCCTGTGCTACGTGTTTGGCAGTTACCCAGTGGTCCAATGTGTCAGTAATAACGAGGCCCAGGTATCGATATTGACTGACTCGTTCTATGATGTCATCGTCGTTCTTAAACATAAAATTGCTCGGTGCCATATTTACTGTCCTAAAATGTAAACTTTTAGTTTTACTTATATTAATGGACATTTCTTTTAACCGTAAACCATTGAGACAGTATATTAATCAATGTCTGTAAATCTTCTGTGTTTGCTACCAATATAAGGTCATCAGCGTAGAATAAATGAATCATCAATTTTCCAGCAACATCAATACCAACGCTGCTGTTATTTAAAAGTTCACTTAAATCGTTTATGTACAGATTAAACAATGTCCTAGACAATAAATACCCCGATGCCGTTGCTCACGGCAAACTAGCCCATGAAAACATTTTGATTTTGATGTGGCGCGTGATTGTGTTACGCGTATGTGACACGTGGTTGTGTTGAGTGGATGTGACACGAGGTTGTGTAACGTGGATGTAACGCGTTGTCGTATTGCGTGTATGTGAAGCGTTGTTGTATTGTGTGCATGCGGACGAGTGGTTTTGTTGCGATTGTGTTTCTTGTATGTCACACCTGGTTGTGTAACGTAGATATGACGCATGTTTGTTTGTTTCGTAGATGTGACGCATGGATGTGATGCATGCATGTGATACATGGTTGAGTTGCGTAGATGTGACGGTTGGTTGAGTTGCGTAGATGTGACACGTGGTTGTGTTGCGTGTACGTGACGCGTGGTTGTGTTTCTTCGCTGTGACACGTGGTTGTGTTGCGTGTTCGTGACGCGTGGTTGTTTTGCTAGGCTGTGAAACGTGGTTGTGTTGCGTGTACGTGACAACTGGTTATGTTGCTTGGCTGTGAAACGTGGTTGTGTTGCTTGGCTGTGATGCGTGGTTATGTTGCTTGGCTGTGTTGCGTACATGTGATGCGTAGGTGTGACGCGCGGTTGCGTTGCGTAGATGTGACGCGTCGTTGTGTTCCCTGGATGTGAAGTGTCGTTGTGTTGCGTGCATGTGATGCGTCGCTGTGTTGCCTGGATGTGACGCGTCGTTGTGTTGGGTGCATTTGACGTGCCGCTGTGTTGCCTGGATGTGACGCGTCGTTGTGTTGCGTGCATGTGACGTGTCG